>VZTG01007382.1:0-57500 GCA_013397845.1 Melanocharis versteri | reverse complement strand
GGCCATCCCTGTTCTGTGACAAGCCCTCACTCACTGTGGTCAGCAGGAAGTCAGAGGGATGCTCTGTCAAAAGGCGAGGACATGGTCTGCACTGGACTCCTGGAGCAATACCTGGCCCATGGCAGAGCCACACAAGCAAGCCCAGGGAAGCAGTACCCAAAGAGAAAAGGGCTGACTACCAATATAGGGTGTCCCTCCCTGTACCTCAAGGCTGATGAGGCTTCAGTGACAGGAGCACAGGCCTTAATCCCAGCTCTGGCACTTCCTCTATACGTGACCCCACGCTGCTGCCTGTGTTTCCACGCCCTGTCTCTACAGACTGTTCAGGGCAAGTGCTGGCACATGCTGATGTTTGCCCAAGGCCTGGCAGGGCAGAGCCCCACTGCCTCCAGGAAATACCTGCGCTGGGGGCCAGGTGGGGCATCAGAAGGGGTGGGCATCTTCTGAGTGGACACCCAGAAAGGCTTGTCCTCTGCAAAGGTATGTTGATGCAGCAGATGAAGTGGTTTTTCTGCAAGGACACAGCATCCTTTCAAAAAGCAGCAAATGCTTTCTACGAGTTATTCAGTTACAGGTTCCAAACTCCCAAACTACACAAATCTCCTGAGAAAATGCAAGTCAGTCAGAGAGGAATCTTGGAGCCACTTCAAACGTTTTGCCAATAATTCATGCAATGAGATTAAAAAAGCCATTTCTTCCTTTGCCAAGTACACAGAGAGCAGAGTGTTCTCTATTGTGTAGGAACATCACAGCATGTAGCATTTGACAAGGAAAGGTCACTGAGGAGAGGCCACAACTCCTTTTTTAAGAGGTTGCTACCGGTGTCCTTTGGAAAAACTGGTTTTACTCTGTAGCAAAGGCCATAATTGAATGCCCAGCTAAATGGGCTGAAATACCTGCCTGTGGTTTCATTTAAAGATACTCTGTTGGAGGGTTCTCTGCTCTCTATCCAACCTGGGCCCAATTGTTTAGTAGGTAAATCAGCATGGATTTATCATGTCTGAGTACTTCAGTGCTCTACTCCACACTGCAGCACAGGAAAAATACCAGGAAGCAGAAGTGAGCTGAGAGCAGAGGGTTGGGTTCAAAGGAGTCTCAGGGTATAATATGCCTGATTTCCCTACATGTCAAGGAACATATAGCATCTTTTTCAAGGGAGTAAGAAAGCTGCTGGGATCTAGCCCTTGGTCTGATGCAGTAGTACGAGGAAAGAAAGAAAAAGGAGCCACAAGAAAATGGCCCCAAATCTAGTCATTCTTCCCAAACTACTTCTTCTCTTGCACTGGCAGGTGGATGAGGAGCAAATTCCAGCCATGGTAGCCTTCACTAGATGATCTATCACTTCCCTCATTCTCTAACACAACAGTTGTGGCCCCACAAAAATCCAGGCACAGCAAACAGACAGGCTGCTGCAAGATGCAACAGGAAGGTCTTCCCTGGAAACACACAGAAAACCTCCGAAAACAGTTTGCTGAATCTAGTGTCAAGATATAGGATGGAATAGGAGACTTTAAAATACCATTGAAAATTTTTGGCAAAAAAGCCACTGGTGTAAGCACAGCTCCTGAGACAACACTACAGAAACATAGATCCAAAATCCCCTCCCACTATAATAAAATTGGAGCCATTTCATCATGACCGATTTCATTGTGTCATTATCAATTTATCCCATGTAAAGTGAGAGATGACCCTCGGCCCCCAGGGAATTTAGAAAATGCTACAGGAGTGTGAGGAGCCTATCAGGGGGCTCTGAAAATACCACTAGAATCTGTCTGCAGAAATCCCCCAACAATCTCAGACACAGACCATCCTCGCAGTGAGACACAATAGCAGGACAAAGCCAGGCAGCAGGGCTATTAGAGGATCTGTGGAAGTAAGAATGCAGGAAATACCAGGCTGTCCAGCCAGTGGTCTGTCTAAGCCCATAACCTGTCTCCAACAGTGACTGTAATTCAGAAAAAAAAGCCACACTCTGCAAGAGGTAATTATATAACAAGGTACAAGTAACAAGATTTTCATGCAACTTCCTCCCAAGCACTGGCAGTTTCCAGCTGGCTCCCCCACCGAGCAAATCCCATCGCAGAGCTGACTGTACCTTTATAATTCAGGATTTCCTCATGATCCGCCTGAAACAGCCCATCTCTGTCTGTATCTTTCCAAGATCATGGCCTCATCTAATCATTGTGCTGCAGAGTTTCGTCACTAAGAGTGCACTGGGCTGAAATAAAAAACAAAAATGTATTTTTTCTACCAGTGGCGAGTTACCGCTAATTCAATTTCAGTGGCTGCCAATCACTGATTTCTAGAGAGGGATATGGAAGGCTACTTGTTTTGTTACCAAGCAGACAGAAGGCATTCTGGTAGTTGTTAAAGAGTTTCTAGGAAATGGCAGGAGAATCAGAAAACCCTATAGTAATAGCAGGATGCCTTCCATTTGTGTGTGTCTGTGGAGGGACAGCCTGGTGACTCCAGTTGACAGGAGACCCCCTGGCATGTAGGGAAGGCCTGTGTGCTTCATAGCTGCGAACACAATTAACACATGGAATTTGTTCTCACTTGTAAGCCTAATGAGCTGGGCTAATGAAGGGGTGTCAGTAAATCACATCAACTTCTCTGATAGTTACAAAAAAGCCACTTCTTCACCTGAATCAGTGCAGCTTGCACAAGTCCTGTTTGCACCAATATCTGAGCATCCTGCCCACTGGAGCTCGCATCGTTTCATCGTGGGACTTTATAGAAATCCCCACTGGAAATACTCATTATTATGTTGTGGGAGGTGACTGAGATTCCTGAGAGACAGGAAACAGATCCCCCATTAAAAAACTGTAATTTTCACATTCATAAGGAACTTTTTTAAGATACATTGCAGTGAAAGAAGACATTACAGGACCATCCGTAAAATCTGTAATGTGATGTCCAGTTTCTAAAGGTACATAGTAGCAAAGTCTGCCATGAAGCCAGTGAAATTTAATGTTTATGGCATGTACTTGTTACTGCTGGCCAGCAAATTCCAAAGGTAAAACATACCTAGAATTCCAGAATTTCACTTGATGGCAAAATTTTAAAAAGCTCCAACAGTATCTTGGGACATGCTACAAAATGGTAAAAGGATCAGACCTGGTTTAGGGATTATGAAGTGGAGAGCGGATGAGAAAAGCCCACAGAACTATGAAAGATCTATCTTTTTTTGTATCTGTGGATTACAGCTTGAGGGCTCCAGCAGGCTATGGGACCTGCAGTGCACATAGGGAAGGACTTGCAGGACTCTCGGAAGATACCATTTATTATTCAGCTGGAAACACAGTTAACACCAGCGGGATTTGGTCTCCCTCATAAATGTGAACAATTTTTACTTAGAGCAGTCAAGTGACCAAGGGCTCCTTCAGCCTGTGGGACTACAGAGTACAGTTCTAAGCAGTTTTATTAACTTTAGTTTAAATCACTTCCAGTACCAATCCCCCTAAAGATCAAAGCTGCTCCATCATTTATACCTGGCAGGCAGTAAAATCCTTACGTAAATCTGTAAGTCCCCTTGTTAAGTTTAACATTCATCACTTAACACCACTTAGCAGCCAACCAGGGAAGAGTGTGCCTGCCAGGCCCAGCCAGTCCCATCTGCATCTTTTGCAGAAAGGATCCAAGGAGTCAAAAAGGAGTCAAAGGCTTTGTCCAATATCTGCTCCTGCAAAAGACGCAGATGGGAGACGGCCCTTGGAGAGCGCATCTCTGCTCCCCATTTCATCTGTGCCCCCACAGTAGCTATGTCTGAATTCCTTAAGTTACTGGGAAATCTCAGAGAGCTACAGAAAACATTTTGTGCCTAATGATGCCTTCTTGGACCACAGTGTCATCAGACACTACCATGTCCTGCTAATGAGCTTCTCTCTGTGCAGTGTGGAGCTGCACTGAACTGAACTCTCCCCATAGGACGGCACGGCATGAACTGGCAGATTAAACTTTCCACTGGACCAGGGACAGTTGCAAGGCACTGGGATGGCATCCAACTTCAGTTAAGTGGAGTAGGGATTGAGAACATGAATTTATAACCAGCAACCATCAATGAGGCGTAGGGAGCCATGTGTACAGCATACACTTGGGGAAGAAGACTGGGGACTGGGGAAGAGTTGATTTCACCTAATGTAGGGCAGACAGGACATGAAAGGCCATATCTATCCACTAGAAAATAGTGTAGGAAAATACAGAGGCAAGACCATCATGACTTAAAGAAAAAACCCTCAAAAACAGTCAGAAAATAGGTGTGTCTGACTAATACTTGAAAGCAATGCTTCCCCTCCTTGGATTTAGAAAATACACCCTGTTAAGCCAAGGATGTTCAGAAGGAGATCCAGCAGCCATAGGCAGGGGCTGTAGTAGCAATAAGGTAAATGGTCCATCCCTAAGAGATGACAAGTCTGGAATGCAAACTGTGAGAGGGAGCAATGAAAGACAATGATTTTTAGAGAGTGTAGTAGCAGGAACTACGCAAGATAACAAGAGAAAAGCTATAAGATGTAGAGATGGATACCATCCAGAATAAAACTGCAGCTACCTCACACAACAGTTTCCATTCCACTTGGACTGGTACAAGTGCAGAGTCTCTGCTATGCAATGTGCCAAGCCATTTTTTTGGGAGACACTTTTTCTTGAAGTTCCCTCTTCTTTTCATGTCTCACTTTCCCCTTCCTTCTTCTCTGCCCCTCCCTGCCTCCCTCCAGGCAGAGATATGTTTCTCTCAGCTGCTTCTGCGCCTGTGACTTTACTGCATGGGGGAAGTCAGTCCGGAAGGTCACCTCTTTCATCAAGTATTCTATTTGCATCCAAAATTGTATGTACATGAAAAATGTGGTCGTGTGTTGCACCTAGCTGCAGACGCAGATGAAATTCTGTGGAAAGCCTGATGCACACTAACCTTTGCAGATGGTGCAGCTATTGCTGAAAAATGGATTGCTTAATAAAGCATATCATCCGACATATTTGCTGCTTGGCTAGCCAAATAGAAGTTGTTTTTTGCACAAATTTCCTTGTCAAATTTGTCAATGTTCATGTCATTTTTGCTTTAGGTCACAGAGCAAGGTGCAAATTCTTGGCATCTTTACTAGTTGCAAGCCAATTTTGGCTATTTCTAACAATGAAGTGAATTTCTCTGAGGATAAGACACTCGCTTTATGGGGAGGAAAGGAAAACAGCAGGAAGTGGATAGTTTTTTTTCTGGGATTTCTTTTTGTTCCTTTCTCCTTTTTTTTCTTTCCTCCTCAGGGATAATGCTTGCATTCATTTATGGACCTTGTTAATTCATAGCAGAAAGAGGCCTTTTAGCCCGTGAAATCATTTATTTTGCTCGACTATTTGGTGCATGATGCACACAGACTTTTGCACTGGTGTAGAGAAAATATATCCCTTTTTGCAGGAGAACTTGGAAGAGAGGAAAAGATCCATTCCTTTGGCATTCTTAAATGTGGGAGTCAGAGGATTGTCCCCTTCCAACTGTCTGCTTGAAGAGTAATGTTTTTAAGCCTCACGACCTCTTAGACTTAAAGGAACATAATGTATTTGTGTTGTTTGTTCTTCTACCTGCTCTACATCCTTTGGCTCTGCCTACAGACACATCCTGTTCCCTGCTCAGGGTTTCAAGCCTATTCCCTTCTTCCTGGGTTTCAGACCTTTTTGCCACATGGTGCCTTCCCAGACATAGTCACCACAAGCTGCTCTACTCAGAAGCAAAAGTAAAGATTGTCATTTCCATGTTTGCTACGATAACAACATCAGCAGGGGCAGCTTTTTAAAATGCACTGTACTGCCACAAGGAAACAGTACCAGCCTCAGGCACTAGGGCACAGCCCATCAGGAGGGCCACAGGGAACATGGGCATGAAAGCAAATACGGTGCACGTGTGGAAGGGCTGGAGCCCCACTCAAGCCCTTCCTCCACACCAAGTCAGGTCACAGGGAAGAGGGCACTTCTAGGCCTTGAAGATCCCTCAGAAGACCAGACCCTACTCCTTCAGTGGTGCTGCAGGCAGTGTTGGCAGCATCCACTTTGGGGTACAGAGCTCTACATCCAGCCATTCCATCTCAATATACTACAGTTTATCCAGCTCTCTACAAGGAGGGCTGAAATCTTGGTGCCAGGCATGCTATTTAGTTTGCATTTCCATTTTTGTCCAGTCACTCACTGGATATGGTGTTTTCCATTTACTAGTAACAGATGCATTCCTCTCTGGGCTGTGCTGCAGCAATTACCTTTCTCTTTGGAGGATTCATTTCTCCCTTTATTCCCACCCTGTACAAAGTCTTTTATCAAGCATACCTTTTCCAAAGATGCACCATTTGCCAAGTGCATCCTCCAGTGATCTATTCCTATAAAAAGAGGACTTTGCTGCAGGATATAGCCATTTGACATAATCCCATTTGCCTCCCAAATAAGGTGCCTCTTCAGAAAGAACATTCTTCTGCAAGGAACATTTTGTTTACAAGGTTTATTTTGTTAGCAGGTGTATTCCCACTAGTAACTTTTCCACTGCACCATTTTTTTTTAAAGGTCTTGTTTGGTAGCCAGATAGCCGAGACTGCCTGTGATAAAGCCAGCACAAGTGATTAATAGCAAAGTCTCTGCCATTTTATTATTAATAGCAGTGTGTTGACTCAATTAAATCCAGCCTGCTTTTTTTGGCAGGCCTTCGCAATTATACATATCATTATGGGCTGCAGCCCAAATGCATCCTGGGAGTAGACCAGAACTCCACATTAACTTTTTCTGGCTCTCTCTTTGCAGGTTGGCCACTGTAACATGTGGGCTATAACCAATCCAGGCTGCTTCAGGGATGGCAGAATAGAGGAAGAAGGACAAATGGTGGAGGTGAGGATCACACCTAGAAAGGGCACGCTCCCCTACGGCCATAAACAGCCTGGCAAGAATGTCCTGTATCCACCCCTCCACAATGAACCCCATAAACACGATGTAATCTGTCTGGACAGTACCTGTTACCAGCAGGAGTGATTTTCCAGCACACTGAGGGGTGTGTTCAGTAATCCCTTCCAAAACAGACTTGCAAGCAGCTTGGCCTAGCTTGAAGAGGCACTGAACTGAGGTTCAACCCTTTATTTTGAGAAAGGCTCCAGCAGATTGTGTTTCCTAGTGGTGAGAGACTGATCTCCTAGTAAAGCTGGAATACCCTAAACTCAAAGTACCCCAAAGCATGCAGTAGGCATATTCTAGTGCTGAACAGCTGAACATATTGCTGCTACCTTTAGAAAAATCCCAACTAGCCTGTTGGGAGGAAAGCCAGTCATGGACCTAAGGCATAACACTAGGACCAAATTAAATTCTCAGCACTGATAATGGACTCTGTATATGATTCCAAGCGATCCTATATATACAAAGTCCTGGAGCATTTTCTGTAGCCTTCAAACTCAAGAGATCCATGAGTTATTCAGGTCACTCATTATTTGGGGGCACCAAGCTTGGGTGCCTAAATGGTCAACAGAGATGCACAGACAAGGGTGGGTTGCCTTACCTTGAGTTTTGAAGAGAGCTGGAGTCTGGGGACCCTGAACAACTGGTGAAATGAAGACTTGTGGTTTTCTCACAGTCTTTTGAGATAGACCATCCACAAATCGATGTTCTGTTAATCATGGGAGAAAGCTCCTTTTGGACCTGAATCTCATCAGACTTGTACATAAAGCACATAGCACAAAGAGAGTTTGATCTGAGTTGTAGGCCTTGCCATCACTCAGATCACAGACATGAAGTGCTGGAGGAACAGCCAGGTCTGACCCCTTGCAAAAGCAGCATATGTCGATCAGAAGCACTGACCCATCACTGTCCTTTGCAGACTGGGTGGGCTTTATCTTCCTGCAACATGCTAACCAGAACAGGCAACTGCAGTGATACACTCTAGCATGCATATGGTCTATGATATCTCTCACTATGACTGCTGGATTTTTCTTCCCAAGCCCACTGCTCTTTGCAGCTGTAGATCTGGATTCTTCTCTCCAGTGAAGCCTGGAAATGTCCCACCTTCCTGTAGGCACCAAGGGCACCACACTTCATCCTGGCATTAGAGGACAACCCAATAAGCCACATCAGAAACCCCCCCAAAAAGAGTAGGTCCTGTTTCCCATTACCTCAACACAGGGTGCTTTGCAGCTGAAGGCTCTTTTCAGCTTGTGCTACTTCATCTTTCAGAAACCCATTAAGACAGGAGGGCACACTATGCTTTCCATCCCAGACTGGCCTGTCTCCATCCCTGTCGTCCATCTGGTTTATTTGCTGGCATCAGAAAGTCCACAGCTGTGGGGCTCTTGCTAACCAGGGTGGAAGAGTTTAAGTGCTTGGCCTATAATCTCCTCCCAGTGCCTACAATGCAGTTGTGGATAAAATTCTGCTGCTGGACAAGGGAGTGCAGAGGAGCTCTGCTGTCTATATTCCCCTGTACAGCTCTCAGCAGTGCAGAGAGGACTTTGTTTTTACCCAGCTCCAGTCAGTGATGGAGCTGTAGCTGCAGAGTTGGCACTGCAGCACTGAATGTGGGTAACAGACCACACATGTCCCACAGATCTATAGATCTAACAGAGCCTCAAGGAAAGTTCCTCTCCCCACTCTGTACAGATGCTTAGCTCTAGAAGCTGTCCCAAACAAGGAACAATCCAGTTGGCACCCACAGCTGAGTCTTCCTTTGTGAAGAGGGGCATGTTTTGCTATTTCTACAGACCCAGATGGTGGTGGCTTCCCACCATCACCTCCCTTGTTTCTTCCATCCCAGAGGGTAGATTTACCAAGCCAAGGCCAAGCTTTGGAAAACTCTCACCTGCCTTTCTGAGGACCAAAGTGGAGCTTATGACAAGTGCTTCCTGGAGGAATCTCAGCAACGTAAGCAAATGCCACTTGTGAGAACACTGAGTTTAACTACGCCAGTGTGCCGGGGAAAGAACCCAGGGAATTCTGTCAGATAGGATGAGATGCACACACAGCAGTGGGGAAGGGGGGATCGAGAGGATTGATGGAGATATTTGAGGGGTTTGTACAAACTTGGTTTCTTCCCAGATAAAAGAGGCTGCAGATCCATGGCTCTGGCTTTCAGAAGTGCCTCTCTTAGCAGAATGCCTGCTTGGCCTATGCCTGTAAGTGGAAGTGTGCTCTCGTCTGAGATTTCCCTCAACCCCGGGATGAGTGACCACCTTAGAGGAGAGGGTGACCTCCTCTCCTGAGAGAGGAGATGATCAGACATTTGTAAGAGTTGTGGCTGTCGCCTCAGGACCAGTTAGTGGGAACTGATCTGTTATTGCTCCTCTGTTATCAGTTACGGCAGGAGATTCCTTGCCTTGTGGCTGAGACTGCATTGTACCAATGACTCACAGAACATAACTAAACCATGTAAAATGTCATCCTGTGTTTGCCATTAATAAGCTTTCAATTAATAACACAAATTTCCAAGAATACCCCGAGCTTGAAAATCTGCACTGTGCTGCCTAGCAGAGCCAATCAGGGCGCTCTCAAAGCCAAGCCGTAATAAAGCAATTTTGCTTTCCAGGAAAGATCAGTCCTTGCTGCTGCAGCTGGAAAACGCCAGCTCGTGCACATATACAGACCATACTACCCCATATGGGAAAAAACATCCTGTAACTTGGAGGATTGCAGGAAAGCTTTCAAACTGAGGTGCAAAGCTTTTCTTTTTAAATATCATAAGACCTGATTCTGCTTACGTGCTGATATAAGTTACCCCCTGACGTACATGGGGTTGATTAGCTGTACTTAAAGGAAAACAAAAACTGGAGCTGTGCTTAGAAGGGCCACAGTCAAAATCCAATGCATCCAAAATCACAGATACTAATGTGATGCCAGCTGACACCAGTTTTTCCACCACGTGCAGTTTTTCAACAATCATTGTGTACACATGAGCTTTTTCCTCTTGTAAGCACAAGTACACAGGAAACCATGGGCAGGTTTAGGCTTGCGTTAAACACACATCAACCCTTCTGAAGATAGATCTAAAAAGCATGACACAGTCTGGCCATGCATATGTCCCTCACACAAATAAAGGCAAAGACAAGGCATTGCCACCTACCCAGGCCCTGCACCCTCTGCTACCTGTACACAGCTCACCTACCTGAAACAAAATACTTCTCTTTCTGGTATGCAAAGCCACTCAGCATCCCCAAGGGCACTCTCTTTCACAGACACACAGAGCAAGGTATCTTCCTTATTTCTGCATTATTCGTGCAATTCCTTCCCTGTATCTACAGTCAGGTACAATCTCTTGCTGTCTGTACGCATCTGTGTCCACAACATACCCTGTTGATACACAGGCATGCAGACAGACAAGCTCTCTCTCTCTCTCTCTCTCACTCACTTACACACCTCTCCCACCCCCAGGAGGAACTCCAGGTATTGAGAGGTAATCCTCCCAGCTCACAGAGCCTGGTGAATGGAATAATTAATTTTCTGATGAGCATGAATATCACGCAAAGGCAGCCACACGGATATGGTGGAATGCTTCCAGCCAATATCCATGCAATCCGGATATTTGGATTCACCCATCCTCAGCCTCTGCTCTCAGCAGTGCTGACGGCAGCAAAGCTGAGCTTGCTGCGCTGATTGGGAAGGCCTCGTGGATCTGGCTGGCTGGCCTGGGTGGTAGAAGACAGCTGAACTGTCGTGCATAGCCTGCTCCTCCTCACCACCAAAGACAGGGAGACCTTGCCAGCTCCCATTCCTTAACCTACTGCTCCCACAGGGCGTTGGCACCAACTGCCTACCAACAGCCAGCCCCACTCTGGTCTCTGGGACAGAGGAGAGAATTGCATGAGCAGCATCAGTCTGCTCAAACCTGACAGTCCTCCCCAGTGGTGAATTAAGGGCAAGTCCCTGATGCAAGGACACTAATTCTCCAGGCTACAGATCAAACGTCTCTCACCCCTAATCTCCACTCATCTTTAAGTCAACTTGTTCTCTGTTTTACAGTTAAGGGTTAAAAATGCTTGTGGAGAGCAACTGCAGACACTAATTCTAGAGAACAGAGGAAAAGGGAGCTTAAAGAACAACAGGGGATGCTAGGCAGAACAGTATTCTTAGACAGTGGTTCAAACTGCACCCAAACCCAGAGGATTCCCAGTTACAGAGCTATGATACTCCTAGAAACTAAGATATACAGCTATTTGCTTCTGGGCAAATGTTCAGCCAGTGTTGCTTTAGCATAATGGACCAGTCTAGACAAACAGAAATAACGAGCTTACCATGCTGGACATCTGAGTCCCATTCCCAGCTCTGTCTTCAGCTTTGCACATGTTCAGGGACAAGTTACCTCTGTTCCACAGCTGTAAGATTAACACAGAAATACTTGCCTTGACTGTTTTGCCTTTAAGCTCAGATCACAAGCTCATCAAGAACTGTGGTCAAGAGAGAGATGAAGACAGTGCAAGTTGCCATATAAATAACAGGATCCCTTGCTGCAGTAGCAAAAGCACAAGCATGTGTGGCTAGAGACTTGCAGGCATGGTTTTTTGCACATTGCGTGTGTATCTATGCTGCTTGCATGGTGCCAGTCAGCAGTCTCTGCACATATCCCACCTCTTAAGTGTTTTTATCTCGGAATTCCCATCAGGGAAGAAAATATCTGGCACAACTCTTTCCAGAAGACTTAAGGCCAGGAACTTAACGGTATAGTCTTGGATGGGAATTTGCTGAGGGTTTTCACAAGAGTTGAAGTCTGAGCTAAACTTCGATGTGAAAAAAATCAACTTTCCATTGTGTAGGTTAGGGTTCTATCAACCTTGTGGCTCTGATCCTTCCCAGTACACATGGTTCTTTGATTTTTTTCATCCACAGATATGATGCTTAGAAATAGTGCTGGGAACTGGCAAGTCTAACACTTCTTTGTATGTATGAGAAATCTTCTAATCTTCTCCTATTTTTCTCTAAGAGGAGCTAGGAGAAGAACCTAGGGGAATTATCATACCGTAAAATTGAGGCTACAAGTAAAAGCAGAGTCATGAAATGAAAAGCTAAAGGTCCTTAGTCATGCTGAACTTGCTTTTTCAGCTCCCAGGGTTGTTGCCCATCCACAAGAGCTCAGTATGTCGCTATTTATATTTGCTAATAGGTCCCACAAAAGAGAGAAAGGATTGTTGTGTAAGTCATTGCCCCAGTCCAGAATACATTGGGAAATTCCCATGGATATATACAATACAGAAGCAAACAATGACATCCAAATACCTGCCTAGTAAAAGATACATCTAGCTTTTCAAAGGGTGACATACCAAAGTGATGAGGAATTTGTCACAACCCTGGATTAAATATGGGTTCAAACTCCATTCTGCTCATGCTAACACAATTTCCCAGCCTTGAGTGGATGGGCTTGCCCTTCCCAAGACATTGGGATTAAAAACAAAACAACAAAACAAACACAAAAAATACCCAAGCAAGCAAACAAATGAACAAACACACACCCACACCCCCCCTCCAAACCCCACAAAACAAAACAAAAAAAGAAGAAAGAAACCCCCACCAATTAAACAAACTCCACAAAAGTGGAGTTTTCAAGCATACCAAGAGGGCTTAGGAGTGCAAGTCAGTCAGATGTGTGCTTCTAAGTCCCTCCACTGCTTTGGAAGACTTCCAGCCCTAGGAGTAAAATAAAAGGCAGGGGATATATATGGCTGCTAGGCTAATGAAGCTTAATTTTATCCAGCTTCTATTTATTCTTTGGTTTCGCTTCAGAGCATTGATTTCATATTCCTGCACCTTTTAGATATGCATATATATTTCATAAATAGGCAAATGTATATACACAGACCTGAGCATGGGAGTATGTTTATACATGTAAAGCAACTGGGTATTTACAAGCTGTTTCTAAGGTTATAATATCCATTGCTATTATGAACTGCTTCATTAACCTGTCAATCAGATTGCTTTCTCCCTTTCAGCTCTCTCCCGTGTTACTCTGTGTGCTGGAAGTGAAGCATGTGTGTTTGTGTCAAGTGTATTATTTCAGACAGTACAGACACACAGACACACATGGACGCACGCCTAGAAATTAATATGGTTTCATTGCTGCCTCCCCAGAAGCCTGGCTCTGGCCGACCCTCTGGACTTCGCTAGCCATGGAGATGCCTCATGCAGTCATTTATCACCCAGCCCCTGGCCAGTGGCACCGGGGTCCCAGCGTTGCATCCCCAGGCAGCCTGGCTGCCGTGCAGGAGGAGGGGCACGTCTGCAGCGTGGTTGCAGTTTGGAAGCACTGCTGATGGACTAGTCCCCAATAAACCCCCCAAAAGTGCTGATGTGCTGAAAGCAGCTGACACTGATGGATCTGCTCTCATCTTGCCTTTCAGTCGGCTGCAAGAGAGAAGAGAGAGAGGAAGAGAAACAAAGGCAGAGATTAACTCTTTTGTCACAGAGCTCTGCAGTTTTACAAGGCAAGATAAAGCTGCTGTCCAGGTTGGGTGCAGATGGGACCAGCTCAGCACAGTCTGTCTGATTCTCTACGGACTCCAATAGGGGAAAAAACAGCCTGAACTGCACAATGATTTACTGACAGGGCCCATGCTGCCTAACTGAGCCTTATAACTTTCCTTGCAGTTGCAACCACAGCCAGGGAGACCAGCAGGGATGCGTGGACATGGTCCTGGGCAACTGGCTCTGGGTGGCCCTGCCTGAGCAGGGGGCCTGGACAAGACGACCTCCAGAGGTCCCTTCCCACCTCAACCATTCTGTAATTCTGTGATTCTCCCAGACCTGCACACCAGGCATTAAAACAACACTGCTTGCACCAACACTGCTTTAAGCACCACACAGCAGCACCAAATCTACCCGGTGCAGACCCCTGAGGTGTGACACAAGCTGCTCAGCCAGCAAGGCACACTCCTGTGGATGCAAGCTCAATAAGCACAGATGTCCCGGGGGATTAATACACTCCTGTGTATGAAATCATGGGTGGATTTTGTTTGTCTGTGATGCCAGGCATCGGAATCTCCAGATCAAGTCTCAAACTGCCACTTGTGATACTCCTCACTAGAGCCAGTCAGAATGTTTTCATATAATTTCATTTAATCAAACCAAGTTTTACCAAAATTGAGCTGTTTGGGGAATTGGATCCATTTGGCTCAAGTTTTTCTCAAGAATACCTTGGTTCCAAGGGGCTCAGATATGAACCTCCAGGCTGCATTTTTATGTCATTCAGCTGCACAAGAAGAATTTTGAAGGTTTCCTTCTCTCACTGCGCTAGAAACTTCAGCAGCTGCCAAGGAGCAGGACTTCGAGCTTCCAGATCTCTTCTCTGAAGGACCAGCAATGTACCCACATGGATGTGTCCCCACACAGTCACACACAGAGTTCAATGCAAATATGGTCAGAGATTCACCCACCTCTTTCAATGCCTTTGCACAGTCGTATTTAACACTGACAATGTCACAGGTACAGAAGGACCCCAGATTCTCACAAGCCCAGCTGAAGGGCCAAATGTCCTCAGAAAGGCAGACTATGCTACATTAAGCCTAAACACACAAGGAGATACATGTAATAATACTACTAACAAGAGGGTAACAACAATAATACTAATGATAATTCCTATTAATAAAAAATGTTAACAACATTCTTGTTCCTATGGAAAATCTCATTTCATTTGTAATCTTGATTTTCCTTGATTTGAAGAGACTAGGTAGGATACTTTTTCTAGGTAATTCTAAAATCATATTCCTAAATCCCTATTGAAAACTTGATCGTTTGGAAGTTTCAACTTCCAAATAGCATCTTTCAAAAACAAAGTTCATATCTTTAATCAAGAAAAAGAGAGACACTTTGTCATGAGAGAGCCATTTCACAATTGGGAAACACTGCTGAGCTCTAACTCTGCACAGCACTAATTCTTGCCTGGATTTTTCAAGCCTGGTTTATCGTGCACTTGTGTGGCTCAGTTCACAAGTATTCCCAGGCAAACCAGTCACCAGGTGAAGTACAAATTACCATGAATAAAGGCAGGAGCCAGCCCCAGCTGAATGTTAAGGTTGTTCCAGGGTTTTTGTCAAGACTGGGGTCTTCTAGTGCTGAGCCCTGTGCAGCTTTACAAATACACAGAGAGAGCCTGTCAGATCTGCAATCCACCATCCTAAAGCATATCAGTAAAGACAAGTACATTACACTCGGACATGGACACACTCCGAAACACAGACACATCACCACAGCAAAAACTCCTGCTCTCACGTACACTCTGCTGAACATGCAATTCTTCCTGAAATACAAACAAGATTTCCAAGTCAACAAATGGAAAATGTGGGGTGGGGGGAAGAGGCTTGAGATTTATCTTTTTTTTTTCTTTCTAATTCCTAGAGAAAAAATGGCCTTTTAAAATAAATTAATAGTAAATGCAATGTTTCCTGAGGAAATCTTGATGTGTTTTTTGCCACATCATTTCAGTTTTTGTCTATTGCCCCACATTTCCTTTTAATGAAAAACTATAAAAGCTAAGCCAGACTCACAGAGTCTAAAATCGGCTTGCAGAATACTGTTCCTGTCCAGAGGATGATTTAAAATGAAACCTGAAGTAGAGATATGTTCTAAAGTCTGAAAATAACTTTGAAATTTAGAAGTTTTCCACCACACACAAATAACAATAATAATGTCACCGTGCCAAGTGCAGACAGTCTTGGAAACACACCCACCAAGGTATTATCGATCATCTCTTCACATATCCTTAATAAAATCTTGGTCTAAAATCTATCCACAATATGCCATCTGCCACACACTGAGGTGAAATATGGTGTGTGCTCTTGGCATCTAACACTCTGATGAACCATTTGTGAAATCTCTGCAGAATTTCACATTCTCAGTAGCACACTTTTCTAGAGAACTGATTTTCAACTTTAATTTTATCTGTGTGCTCCTAAAAAAAATAGATCTGTCTCTGAAGGGCCTAAAAGACAATCTATAGATTGTTATACATCTGGTTTGAGCTTGCCTTTCTCAGTAACTTTTGGAGACTCACTTAGGAACAGCTCAAATTCCCCAGGGAGCTCTGTGGGTCCTGTAACCAGTAATTGGTGGTTTAAGGAAGGGCGACATGGACTGCCTAAATTGAGGTCATGGAGGCTTCCAGTGCCAGGGTTAGCCAGCCCCTGGCTGTAAACACCTCTGAGCAAAACCTGTCTTCCTCCCCATCTCAGAGTGCTGACAGGTGCTGAGAGGTGCTTAAGCAGGACACTTGAGCAGGTGCCTGCTTTCAAGCACCCGAGGACTGCTGGTGGGACTCCTCGTATGCTGCAGGTCAGGCACGTGCACAGGCTGTGGAGAAGTGAAGCCACCTCAAAGCTGCTCCTGCCAGTGAGTGCTGCCCAGGCACCAGAGCTCTGTGTCCAGGGAGTGCATCCAGGCAGGAGAGGACTCAGCTTCCCAGCCCATGCACCCACCTCAGTGCCCTCCACTCCCAGTGAGACCACAAGCACCCATTTATTCTAAGATATGAAATTTGTGTTGTTTCTTTATTGTTCTTTAATGAAACCCTGTTTATTCTAGGCTTTTAATTCTTTCCATCTATTATGTTTAGACAACTCATTAACAATCATTTGTTATCATTAAACTTCAATTTTAAGCTCCTTTTCCCAGAGGAGGCAAGGCAGTACTTTTAAACATATTTGCATCATAAACAATTTCTGGGCCCCGTGTGCCATCTATTACCCCAGCCTTTCCTCTCTTCTTACTTTTGCTGGAAGGTGCTTAAAGAGCCTTAGCAAGATTTTGGCTGAGTCCAGGGTAATTCGTGTTTCCCCCAGTCCTGGAGCCGTGGAGGGTTCTGCATTAGGACAGCAGCCCAGTGCATTAATAGCAAACTCTTGAAATCCTAGGTCATGTAATGGTGAGCTGCTTCTTCCACTGGGATTAATGACTACATGCTGCAGCTGAATTCATTAGGGCCTGCTAAAGATAGCATGCTAGCCTGGGATAATGCGTGGGCCTCATTCTGCTCATTTATGGTTGTTCAGCTCCGCTGGATTTAGTGAAGTCATTCCTGATTTGCAGCAGGGTCCCTCGTGTGCATGCTAGATAAGCACTACGTCACACTTTGCATTCATTGACAGCTCCCAGTGGGCAAAAATCTGATCCCTGTTATGTCGGTTAAATCCAGATCAACATTCAGTGAGGCTGCAAGGCATCCCTTGGATATGAAGTAGCATCAGCATGCACGGAGTGTGGCCCGCATGATGCAATTTGCTCTGGTAGAAGGGAGGTCCCTTAAGTTGCATAGAAAGCAGGAAAATAGTCGCCATTCTCCTCATGGTTTTTCTAAGCTTTGCTTGGTGCTATATTAATCATATACTGCTCAGCACCAATCCTGACCAGTAAAATGCAGAAGAAAGGAGAAATCACTAAGCTGGGATCTTTTTATGTATGTTTTGATCTCCAAAATCTCATTCCAAATTATGCTCAAAAAATGTTGGACATGGTAGCCATGTCTCCTGTTTCCCACATCCCAGTGAGCAAGCCAATGACACATCTGTTCAGAAGAAGTTTAGCTCTTATTAGTAGCATTGCTAGATCATCTCTGTCACTGCCAAGTCTTGTGCTGGTGCTAATGCATTTTCATTGTCTTGATACCCTGGAATCTGGCTTTTAAAGTTCATCTGGTGGTGCTACCCCAGGCCCAGTAACATGACAGGAAAGCACATTTTGGAGCTGCTGTGTTTCACTACAGCCCCTGCACCCCTGAACAGCAGTCAGAAAAAAATCCGCTGTTCAAAGGCCTCAGTTCTGCATAGCTCTAAGCTTGTGCTCAGCTTTAAAGACTTTGAGGCCTCTCATTCACAGGCCTTTCACACCACCGAGTGCAAAGGAGGGACTACACGCAGCCAAATTTTGCTGGCTAGAGTACACACACAGGAGAATAGCAGGCTGGACCACCACACCTATTACAGCTCTCCCTATGGATGCTTGCAGCTTATAAGAAGACGAAAAAACTTCATACATAATACTGTGGACTATTCTTGGAGTTTTTACACTTCTGATGAACTCTATGCCTCTACAGTGCTAGAGATCATGATGATCCTTGCTGCAAGGCTCCACCCTGCATGCTTAGTAAATTCCTGTAATTTTCTATTCTTCCTGTTGTTATTCTGATCCAATTAAAGCCACTGCAGCTAAGTGAAAAGTCATGATTGGCTAATTGGATTTGGGAAGGCAGAACACCCATCAGGGGCCAGGTTTAATTTAGGTTTCCTCAAAATTTTTAAGGCCACTGGCAGGCTAGAAGAGGCAGCTACACCCTTGGTTGGCTGCAGCTCAGAGGAAAGGGATTAGTTGGTTGCTGAGTGAGCTCCCTGCTGCCTCGTGTCCATGGAGCTCTCCAATTCCAATGCCTGTGTCAGAGTCTTTTTTTTTTTTTTTAATCCACCTCCTGCAATGGTCCTTTATATAGCTCTCCCATGCCCCTTCTAAGTCTCTTGTCCCTGGTGTCATCCTGCACCAGTCACCATCTCTCATGATTACTCCACACATCAGTGCAGTCCTCTCCCCAAAAATGCACTTCCTGTGGTCGTAAGGGGCACTTCTGTGCAAGTCATGTATGTGAGTGGATCTGCATGTGGTGTGGGTCTTAAACTTCTCTGAAGTCAAGTGAAAGTTCTACCAGTAAGGTTGAAGAGGCTCAACACATGGAGAGCTCTAAACACTTCTCCAAACACCAAGTGGCCAGCTCCTTCCTGCTGCCCTGGATGCAGGCTCCCTGGGTTCCAAGCACACAATGAGATGAATGCAATAAAAGATCCATTTTCATAAGTGACCAGAAGCCTATCTGTGGTATTTCCAATATAAGCCATTAAAAAATGGTGTGCCATATCTGCTAAAACCAGAAGTTTCACTGAAATTCATTAAAATAATTAATCATATCATAGATTCTGAGTACCTTCTGAGTTTTAAGCTTCTAATATATTCTTAGGCTATTTATTCTGATTTAATTATCACCTTGGACAGAGAAAGATTGAAAAGATAACAAACTGAATGGATGACTGATATTGTCATATGCTTACCTGATTCTAAGAGCTTCAGAAACTTCATGAAACATGTAATAAAAACAAGAGTTACTAACACTACTACCCAAATGTACAGTAAGCCACTTGCATGAGACCAATAACACTCCAGAAATGTATTCTAACAAACATTATACAAAAGTAAACAATATTTGAGGTGGACTCTAAATTCTTGGCTTTGGGACACTTTCAAAATACTTTATATTTTTTTGGATTGGACGTTTTACTTTTCTTTTTTTTTTTACTTTTTGTTTTATAAAATCATGCCTGACAATTTAGAAAATTTCATGTATTTCCAATCTTGCACCCAAAACACAAGACTGGCAAGATAACTGGGCATGTTAAGAAGCCCGTCTATTAATATTTGTAAACATTTGCAGCATCAAATACTTGGAAGAATCACTTGAGCCATCAGCTGACATACTTCTGCTCCTATTGAAATTGAAGAACTAAAGAGGATCAGCCAAAGAAACAAATCCCTTCACTCCTACCTGTTACTTGTAATTTTTTTTTCTTTTTTTTTTTAAAGGAATCATTATTTTCACTTTATTTGTCAACTGCACTGGAAATATACTCCCTGTTCCACTATTTCTAACCCCCTTGAGGACTTTTCAGGCCCTATTTCAACTGAGACCTTTTTTGCAAGCCTGGCCCTTCCCCCCAAGAATGATGCTACTGAAAAAGAAGCTGTATCATCACTGTTTTTACACAAATGCCTAACACATGTTTCTTCCCCTATGGTCTTGTCAGTATTGGACCATAAGCTAGAAATTGCCAGGACTCGAGTTCCCAGTCCCTCCAGATCCTGGCATTGACTGCCTTTCAGAATCTGGCCCCTGAGGCTTTGCAGTTGGCTCATGAAAAGAAGAAGGGCCCCTCCTTAAAATCACAGTCCGTGCAAGTTTGTGTCTTCCATGAAAATTAACATGCTGGACAGCAGATGGGACAAACACATGCTAGAGGCCAGATCCTTATGCTAGTTACACCAACATCATCTGCAAACTTGAGGGAACAAGGGCAAACAACAGAACTAAAGCAATTTACATGAGCAGTAGGTCTGCCTTCCTGCTGGCTAACAGTATCAGTTTGGATTTTTGGGCAGGGACAGGGAGAGAGAAATAACTACATTTATACAAAATTTCAGCCCACTCCAAAGCTGTCTGAAGAGGACCCATGCTGTGACACTTGATATCTGATGCAGATGCTTTAAAAAACCCAAAGAACAACACACCACCACACCACTTTGCCAAGCAACAGGCTTCACAACTGCCTTTGGAGAGCCAAACAGCACCCAGGGATACAAAGGTGATTTAATTTTCCCCTCTTTTCTCCCAGTCCCTCATTTACACCTCAAAATATCTGCTTATGGTGAAATAATGACAGTGCAGTCTCATGGAAGATTCTGGCAGCATTCTGCAAAAGAGCAAAGCCTGTGGTATTCAGACAGTGCACAGAAGAATGATGTGTAAGACTTTGCAAAGCACTACCTCCCTGGAAAGTCTTGACCTCTCTGAACAGAAGACCCAGATCCCGAACAAACTTTCTTCCCCTGGCCCAACTGTCCCCTTGATTCTTGGCCTCATTGATTTGAGGACTCATTCTTACCATTTCTCTTTCCTAGCCTCTGTCTGGTCACCCTCTAGGCCAAAAGGACCATGCAACACTGTGGTTCTAGCTGAGTCTTCTTTTTCTGATAAAGTTTTCACATATCCTTCTCTTTAGGATATGAAGTTCCTTCCACTAGAGTTACGCATAAACAGTATTTATTCCATGGTGTTTTTCAAAGGGAATTGGCACTTAACTTCCTGAGGATGCTGTGAAAATTCCAACTGTACCCTAGGAGCAGCAGGGATTGTGAGTCTGCATAGTCAGACCTGAGAGATACTCGTGGATTTCTGGCAACAGTAAATTCAGAACAAGCACCTCTGCTTTTGGATCCTTCAGCAAGTACGGCACAAAGATTTCTGTGCTCCCAGGTCAAATGTGTCTCATTCATGGAAAGGCTCTCTGGACACATCTGGCATGTTATCAGATTAATTTCCACTGAGCTTGATCCAATGTTCATCAAAGTCAATAGTGACATTTCCTGGGTCATGCCAGAGGTCCAGTAATGCTCCATACCTTCCCATATGTAATCATTTAATTACCTCCCACTAATTACTTCTGCAGGGAGCTTTAAGATTTTCAGTTCTGCAACACCTCTTCCTGATGATTTCTGGATCAAGCCTTTGCCCAGGAGAAGAAGTCTGGCCTGACTCATGTTATAGGAAGGGCTCTGCAGGCCCCTCTTTGACCCACAAGAGGCTCAACAGCAAACAAGGGAAAAATATATTTATCATTACTTCTCTTGGTCGGGATTTATTTCCTGCAGGACTCTGAATCAGGAAAGTCCAGTCACATCTCCGTGTACACACATGCATGTCTGTACATACGGGCAAAGACAACCAACCCCAAAGGTCAAACAGGACTGCCACTCCAAAATACAATAAAGCTCTCAGCTTAACTTCAAGGAAGAGGAAAAAGCAAATGATCAGAGAGAGCAAGAAAGCAAGAGAGACAGAGATAAAGAGAAAAAACCAAGGGGAAGATGATTTTCTATCAACAAAACAGCAGGGACAAATTCTAGTTCATCTCATCGGAAACATCTCCTTCGTGTGCAAACACTGCCTGGAGCCAACACTAATCTCCCAGATTAAAGCCTTTTAATAGCAATTAGTCCTCTCTGCACTAACCCACTGGACACTCCACTGCATATTTGGGAAAAGGGGGGGGGTGGCTAGAGGGAGTGTCACCAACAGTTTAACTCATAAGTGTCCTGATGTGTCTAAATCCTTATCTTACACACACATTTGTGCACAGGCCAGGACACCATGGCAGTGAAACCTGTTTGGATTGCAGCAGAGAATGGGACCACGACAGCTAGATGTGGGTGTTGCATGTGTAAATACTTGGGTGAGTGGGATCAAGCCCAGATCCAGGAGGTGGAATTTCAGAATGGCATTATGGCAAGCCAGGAGCATTAGCCAGCTACAGTCAGAAGCACTGACTTACCACCAGTTCCAAGGGCTATCCCAGCTGGCAACAAGAGACAGCCACAGGCAACAAGATGTCCTTAGAGCTACCTTCATGCTACCAGCCTGCTGAACAGCCTTGGTACTGCTCCTCCATGAAACACCTTCCAGCATCCCTGGAGAAAAGGAAGAGGAGAAACTTTTTAAAATTGTTTTTGGTTGGTTCATCTCCACATCCCATCAAAGGTCTTGTGTGATCTCTCTGTGAGTGTTTGCAGGAAACACGAGCTGCTGCCCCATCTGGGTCTGGCAGAGGGAGCAGTTCCCACCTCCTGCACAGATTGCTATACCAAGAAAGGCAGATCCTACAGAAAAGAACATCAGATTGCATATCAGCCCCTATTAACAAAGTGAGCAGCTTGGCTGAAATGGCTGAGAGGGGGAAGAGGAAAGTAGAGGACACTGGTGCGAAACAATAGTCTCTGCACAGAGACTCCGAACTTCCCAAATGGCAAGCCAAGCAGAATTTCTTGGAAGGAGCCACATCAGCTGCCCTTCGAGCTATTCGACCACACAAACAGGACAGAGGAAAACCTTCCATGAGATGACAGGAGAGAGAGGAGGAAAAACTATTTTGAGTGGCTATTATCCTCTTCCCCTTCTCTCCCCAGCACTTGGAGCTGCCAAAACCCCTGCACAACCCTGTGGTGCCCCCTGCCCTCTAACACACACACACACACACACACACACCCCATCCATAGGGGTAGTGCAATTACTATTCAGGCTGGGGGCTGAAGATAGTCTCCTGGCCCTTCTTCTAATGTAAGGTTATTGTAATTGATATGAAGGTAATTGATAATGTGTTACGGTGAATAATGTCTTCAATTTTCTGCTAAATCCCATTTTTGTAGCCATCTGGGCTCCTCCAACTGCCCCCCTGGGACGCAGAGTAATAGATAGTAATTATTCTCAAGTCATTTACTTTTTCAAAGTGTTTAGTGCTTATCTGTTTTACAATTAAAATGGAAACGACCCTGATTCACTTCCTTTCTTTTTTATTTAAATAGCATTCACACACACACACACACACACACACACACTCTCCTACACGCCCTGGAGCCTGGAGGGTGTGTGCCTGTATGTGCATGTGTTCGTGCATATTATTGTCATGCAGAAACACACAGGACAGAGGTATGTAGTTCATCATGAACCTTCACTCTGAGGCACTGTGAAAGCACAATCACAACACTAAGAAACACAAATTGTGTTCCTTTCTGCCGCCCCCCCTCCCCCCGTCCCCATGGTGACGGGCAGAGTGAATGCCTCAAAACACCCCACAGAAACACCCCCAGGGTGGGATACATCCAGCACACAACAATGCACACCTCAACATACCCAGAAACTACACACGACACTACACACTTACCTGATTTGGGAACCAGGTATTTCCACGGGATCAGCCAGTGAACAAGAAATCAACTGTAAGTACATCAAAGTGATAGCATTTTACCCCAATACTGGAAATCTGTATAAATCTACAAGTTTTAACAAGACAGACACAGTTACACCTAGAAGAATACAGCTAATCATATAAATGCAGAGACCCATATTAATTTACAGTAGATTCTAGAATATACATGTAAATAAGGTAATGCAAGCTATTAAGGGCACCACCAATGAAAACCATACTTTGCACAGCAGCTAAATCTATTTCAGTGTATGATCCAAACCTTCCCAGTGTTAGCTCCTTTGAGTTCTGCCTCAGCTTGTGGTACGCCAGGTGAGACATAAATAAACAAATTCTCAATGTTCACGGGGATCCACTGTGCTAGATTTAAGGATTTCTGCTAAAGTTGTAGCCTAAGCCTTGGTAACCGATGCACAGGAACATCTGCAGCTACAAACTACCTCAATGAGACTCTAACAAGGAGGGCTAATAGGAAAATGGCCCAGGAGCTTTCCTGGGGCCAATCTTTGGGTGAGAAAATCCAACTCATTTGAAGCATGCAGAAATAAACCCAGGGGAAATGCTGCTGTTTGTGTGATGGTTTGAGAAGGAACCTGAACCAGTGACTGTGTCAGACCCAGGCAAGTATGTGGCCTGTAGGGCTTCAGAATGAGATCCCTCAACTAATCTCTGCCAGGCTCTCCCATCACCATCTCTGTCCCCAGCCTAGGGGCTGCTCTCACTGCAGCAAAAATTACCTCACTGCTATCTTAAAGTTTCTGCCTTTGCCCCAGAGTCCTAAAAGGACATGTTCAGGCAGATACAGACTGGCATCAGAGCAAAAGCTGAGGCAAGTGAAGATGGTGAGGATCTTGGTACAACCCTCCACAGAGTTTTACAGGCTCTAGGTTGCAAGCACTCATCCAGAACTCAAATATCAAGCCTTTTAAGGGTGACTGACCATGTCCAGTTGTGAGTCAGAACAAATGAGTGGCTGGCCTCTGAAAGAGCCTAGACTTCTGTACCTCAATACAGACTCAAAATTTAGGCAACTATTTGGGGAAAATCTTTATGGTACTGAATGTGGATTATAAACCAGATCTTCCCAGACCAGCCACAACCCCATAACCTTGGAAGGCAAATCCTTCTGGGAGACAGGATAGGAGGAACCAGGATCTTCATCCCATTCTTTTGCTCCCTAGAACAGTTGCTAACAGAGGCTGATACTTTCCCACAGCAAAATGGAGGACAGACTCTGCCCCCTGGGATGGTATCTTACACATTATTCCCTCTCCGAAAGCCAGGATACCAAGCCATTGCCAATTTCAACAGATGGATGAGTCAACCATGTGTAATTAATTTAAATCTGTATATATATATTTTTTTCCCCATCTGAACAATCAGATGACAGCTTTCACAACCAGCCCCACAACCCATATCACCACCATCCCAGCAGAAATACAGCCAAGGCTTTCTTCCATTCTCCCAGTAAGCCACTGGAGCACTGCTGTCCTTTGCAGTCAAGGTGAGGGTGGCCCACGGCTTTGAGCAGAAAGATCCTGTTGTTCTTTTGTTCAAGTTTATAACTGTTTGGGGCTGTGTAGGGCTTTTTTCCCCGCTCTTCCATCTCTTTCTGTTTCCTTTTTAATTCTTTTTAATGACTTTCCTGATGCAATCGGCAGAGGACCACGCAGAGACTGCTTCCCCCTGCTGAGAGGGAAACAAGAGTGAGGGAAAAGGGCACCAAGGGAACTGTTCACATCCTCTATTCATCTCTGCCAGCCTCTTTTCCCTGGTGACTAGCCCCACACAGCCAAGCTGTGTGGAGTTAGCATGGAACAAAGCAGAACCTGAACGAGGAAAATCTCATCCAGCACCACGGGGTCTGGCTGTGTCAGCCATGCGACAGAAATCCGGGGTGTCTGACCCATGAGTGTGGCCCGTATGGTCCTACCACAAGGGCAGCAGTGTGGGCTGGGGAGAGGAAAAATGCGTTGTGGCTCCCATGAGTCCAGCAGAAAGCACCCAGACAGGGAGAGTGGCTGGAGCCCACTGCTCAGCTATTAGGGAACACACATGAGAGCTGCAGCTTGGGAAACCTGCTGCTGGGAAGCCAATGACCATGAAAGAAGCAAGCTTAAGACTCCTACAGTACTCACAAACTCTCTAGTCCAGGCACTCCCGAGCAATGCCGTCCTTTGTTCCAGCAGCTCCCCCAGCTCCAGCCTGGGAATGAGCTCGGTAGGAGCCAGATGGTACTTCCTCCATCTGCTCCCTGGCACTTGGCTGCATATACATCAGGGAGCAGGGTGACTAGCTGGGCAGGCAGGACTGCAAGGTGGAAGCACTTTGCAAGGAAGCAAAGTTTGCTCCAGCTGGTTGCTTTGGGTGAGGACCAGCCCCCTCTCCCACAGGCTCCATGTCAGGCAGTTGCAGGGAGCGCCTCACCTTGGCAAACAGCCTCTGGGCTGCACTGCGCGTGGGACAGCTCTGGAAAAGCAGCTGCTACCATAGCAGGCTCTCCGGATTGCCAGGCTGCTGCTAAAGAGCCATGCACATTCCAGGGCTGCAGGGAGAGGGGGAGAGCTCTGAGCTGCCAGTGGCCTGGGCTGGAATACCAGGAGCTGGTAGCTGGTGAAAGCATCATGTGTTTATTGTGCTACCTCTCTGCAGGGGACACCTGTCCCAAAGCATCCCTCCTCTAGGAGGTGCAAGTTTAATCCTTAGTTTCTCCAGCACCAAAGAGAAACTATGATCTCTGTTGCACAGTATAACTGTTGTTTGATAATCAATTACCTTCCAACCAGGAAATTTCAAAGCATTTTGTATCCAATAGCTTGCTGCATTTCTTTCTCGTGGGGGAATACATAGCATATGCTATATATTTTCATTGATTCTGGAGGTTTTCCATGGGGAAAAAGGAAAAACCTCAAAGTACAAATTCCTTTGAAGTTCCCACTGCCCTGCCAGCTTTCAAGCAGATGAAATGCATGGAGAGAAATGTATAAATGTAGGCTGGGAAAAGCAATGCAATGACCTAGGTACATTCCTGTTGAGACTGCCATATCCAGTCCACCCTTGTCTGAGGTATATTCTGCAGCACTTCCAGCCAAGATTCCAGCAGCTGCATGGTGATCTCTGCTGGTGCTTCTATGCTCCATGAGTTACCAAAGGCTTTTACTACCTCATCTCCCTCCATTCTACAGATACTTTTTTCTTTCTGTTTGATAGCAGGCGGGCACAGAAAATGGCTGTTTACCTGCTTCTTGATATCATTTATTTGTACCCTGAGAAACCGAGCATTTTACACCCATAGTCCTCTCTACTTTCACATAAACCAGTTCCTTAACCTTTCCTCACAGGCCATGGTTTCCAGCTCTATGGCAGCCTTCAACACTACACAAGACTCCACCGCAGTAGGCCAGAGAGCTGCTGGGACTTCTCGTGTCTCAGCAGTGACCCTGGCATTGATAAAAAGCAAACCCAAACATTTTCTTTCTTCAAGAGTGCAACATTACTCAGTTTGAGATCTGCCCTCCCCCCTAGGCACTGCACTAGTTCCTCCCTTCCCTAGTCAATCTGAGCCTTTGCATCTACTGAATATTTCTCACCTAAGTTTAGTTTATTTCGCCAGCATACCAACTTAAATGTTTTGAGTTGCAACCTTGTTCTCCAGAGGACTTGCAACCTTCTTCCAGTTTGCTACCTCTCTGGTTGTTTTTCATTTTATTGTCAAAATCTCTAAAATATTGATCAGGAGTAGTTTCAGGCCAATCCCCTGAAAAAACTCCTCCCTTTTCAAGGAATAACTGTATCATAGTTTAGAGCCATGCTGTGTCCAGACTAGTGGGAACCAGCACAAGTGGGAACATCTTCTGTGCTGGGACCTGACACAACCACACCCCAAATGCAAAGGAGGCATTATAAGGGGAGCAGGCAGTGGAAATCAGCTCTGAAAAATCAGAATGTAAGTTCAGTCAAGAATGACTGATAGCTGAAAACTGGTCTTAAACTCAAGCTGGGGTAAAAATCTAGGGAAATCCCAGGGCTACACTTCCAAATGAAACACTTGTTGACAGCTATTCTCTTTCTGACCTAATGGACTGGAAGAGAGGAACAGAGAATCTGAAGCCCTCAGCAGATTGCTTCCAGGTCTTGCTTTTCTCTTGCAATACACAGTATGTGTGGATGCCAAGCAGCAGCAGGGGAGAATCAGGGTGGTTAGATGATGTGCTTTCCTTCTGCTCTGCCATCCTACAGCAACTAATCCTGGTGAAGAAAACTAAGAAGGAAAAGATCTGAGGTTGATAAAAGAAGAAAAATTAGAAATGGGATATAGCAAAAGCTATCTTTCTTGACTTATTCTTGAATAAAAGTGTTCTTAACACAAGAATAAGACATTGGCTTTATCAGAAGCTTTCTCCACAATATCTTAATTAATAAACCACATTTTCATTTTTAGAAGTATTGGAAATTTCAGAGGAATCCTCCATAAAAGCAATTCAGGAACTGCCAGATGTTCAGCAAGGAAGTACCTTGAAAAAAATTCAAGTGTGGAAGCCTCTCTGCAAAGATACTTAAACAACTGGGCTGAAATAGCAGCACAACAACAAAGCGTAGAAGGGTATCTACAGCAAGTGACTATTTTCTGCTCACTGCAACACATTTATCACTCAGTCTTTTTCTTGATACGTGATGCAATCTCCTGGTCTCCTGCAGGAGTTTCGGGGTTGCAGATTGACAGACTGTTCTAGGTGCAAAGCCAAAACAATTACATTCAGGTAGACACTGCACAAACTCAGAGTTGCACAACCCCGTGGGCCTGTCCAAAGGGAGCAGAGACAATGGAAGCACAAACATCCCATGAACAAAGCAGCAGGGAGATCTGGCACATACTGGGGCAGTGACATGCTGACTGTTAGCCAGAGGGTCCGTGAGCCTGACAGCTCAGGTCTGTGCTGTGCAGCAATGACCACTCACACCCACAGAAGTGCTGAGATTTTTGAGCCAGGACAAGGCTCTTAGCATAACTGTTGCTCTCAGTGCCCATGAGCAGAAAGTAACACCAAAACTTGAGCGTCCTTAGCACTGCACCACGGGACAGGTCAACCAGGACCCCTGCAGACTGCTGCACAGCAACCGGCCACTTCCAGGCACTCCAGACCCATCCTAAGCAAAACCATCCCACACCTTTGCTATCCTTTCCACTGGAAATTCCTCTAGTGAGTAACTCCTGGTTTCAGCATGTCACAGACCACAAGGCAGAACCAAGGTCAAGCTGAGAAGTCAGTGCATACTTTGGCGTCTGGATTAATAAGACCCATAGTGGGTACGACAGTGGCTGATCCACCAAAAGCCACTCGTCCAACGTTACACAGTCAGAGGCTGAAGGCCCATGGACAAGCTTAAATAAACCATGGGCCCGCGGGTGGAGGTTGCAGGAGAGATTGCTCAGGGTGGTTAAGGCCTGTAAACGTACAAAATGTACAAAAACCTTTACCAAGGGTAGGTACCTTTGCTGAACTTTACCAGGAGTTCCTGAAAGAGATTGTTTCTTTTCTTTCTAGTGTCAAGAGCTGGACCAACAGATATCCACCTTGGAAAGTACAGGGAACTTTCAGAAGCTGTGAAGTAATCACAAAAAACCATGGCAGTCCCCAAGTTGCCTAAGTTTTGGGCACAGTCTCATCCTTTGATCTCTTCTTTGGTTTCCATAGCCTAGCAAATAGGCTGCTAACACTGACTTTATGGGATGCTACTGGAGGTACAGTTCCCCAGTACTGCTTCAGAGAGAAATTAATGATAACCCCATGTGCCGAACTGGACCCATAAGGCCTAGGAGGGATGAAAATCTTGGCAATGCCACCTGCTCCATTCTGGTGGGAGGGCTGAGGCATAAGGAAAGCTGAGACAAACTGCAACAGTGAATTTGTGCTCCTGCCATGTCTCATTCCACCCAGGACATTCCCTTTCCACGTTCCTTGAGAGAAGGGCTGTCCACTGAAGTAGCTTCATGATGAAGGGATGGCAGCATGAACACAAACTTGGTCTCTCTTGTCACTTGTTAAGACCAACGCATTCCTCAGAGTTATGTGCAGCTCTGGAGCAATATTCACAGTTCCTCATGGACCAGTATGATTCTAATTCTTTCCCTCGGGAGCCTAATGAAGCCCATAGTGATCCTGGGACCACATCCCGGATCCAGCTGAAGGCCACACCTTCAGCCCAGCATCACTTGATGAAGCAGGGCAGCCGTGGCCATGAGTCAGGGCGCTGCACTGAGGTCAGCCGAGGTGAGGCAGGAACTGAGACAGACCAGGGTCCCCTCCCCTGCCAAGGTCCGCACGTCTCTGCTCTCCTCCAGGCAGGGCAGCACCCAGAGGTCAAGGTGCTCTCTCTCAACCCCCTTGCCCCTGACCTCCATCCTCCTCGCACCCGCACGGCACTGCTCAGCACCCTGCGCAAGGCAGCTGCAGGGCCCGGCGGGGAGCTGCGCTGCCCCGCTCGCCGCCCGCTCTGCTGCCCCGCAGCCAGGGAAGCCCGCTCCAGCCCGCCCGGCTGCGCCGGCCGCCGAGGCAGCCCGCGCATCGCCCGCGGCGGGGGCTGAGGCGTGTCCCCCCAGGATGACTTCAGATGCATTCCAGCGAGCCTGGCAACCTCCCGCGCACACAAATAAAAGGAAATGAGAAACTTGGCAACAAAGAAACTGGCAGGGAAGCCACGGAGGCACACAGGAACGGGAAAAGAGATTAAATACAGACTCAAGAGCCCCAGCGTGCTGAGCCTTCCTCTCTAAAGCCTCCCTTTAACTTTGATGGGGGGGCACAGGAGTCTTCTTTTCACTTGAAAGGGCAAGAGGAGGGGCTGGATAAAAGGGATCCAGCATTATCCGGAATTGAGAGCACAAGAACACGCTACAAAGCTTAAAAAAAGAAAAGTGCAGGCACACAGCTTCCCTATATACTTTCCTTGGTGGAAATCAGGAGCTGAGATCTGAATCTGGCCAGAGAAGAGATCAAAGTGGAGACATTACAGGAAGAAGTTTAATAATGCAGTTTGATGAATGCTCTTCCCAAGATCCTGCTTTTTCTCTTTTTTTCAGCAATACAATAACATGTATTTGAGGCCCTCCAATTTATAATGGCAAACATCAACTTATATTGATATTACATGCTATCTAGGAGTCCATCCCAATATATTAGACCACATAATTGTGTTTCTTTGTGTTAGGATAACTCATAAACCTGCTGTGGTGCCTAGACTTTTGTCTGGCAGTGGAACCATTTAAATCAATCCGCTGCAATACTGAGATGGAATTCACCTGCAGGTTGTACCCCAGAGTTTACAGTGCACTTGGACATCTGCATCAGGACCAAGTGAAAAGCCCGTGCTTTGCACATTATGAGCTGTGTGGTTTCCTGTATGGAGTATATATGTTGTGGAGCTGACTGAGCACAGATGTAACATCTACCTTGCTCTTCATGTGTCATTAAACTTCAGCCACTTAGCTGGATCTGGAGTGGGGAAGAAGACAACTCTTTCTATCAAACGGATAAATCCTTTCAGAAAGTAAAAGGGAAACACCCACAAAAGCCCCACACAACCACTTCTCTCTGGGTGAAGAAGGACACACATTCTCTATGCAGTCACAGCAGTACAGGACAACAGGCAAAGTATTTGCATCAGGCCTGAGAAGAGCCCAAAGCAGTTGTTCCTCCAGAGCTAAAGTCTGATTCCTTGGATGAGCTAGTTTTCTCTTCTGGGAAACACTGGGATGTCAAAGGATTGTTAGTAGAGAATCAACTCATTCCACACACATCACACACTCAGAAGATGGTCTTTCTTCTTATTCCTTAAACAATCACATCAGGTAGAAACAAAATGCCAAGGGGATCTATGGGACTCAGAGGCCCTGTCCCAGCTCTGAATGATCTGGCTGTATAAACTACCCTGGCCTGTGTCACAGGACTCCAGGAGCTACCTTGGAGGGTCTTCTCCCAAGCAGACACCATCTCCCACTGACACACAGTGATCTCAGTTCAACAGCAGCCTAGCACCACAGGTGTCTGACTGAGCATCCACATACCATGAACCACCTTAGTAGGTGGGCTGGGACAGCAGTGAGAAAATGGATTAGGATTGAGATAGTAAGCTCTACAGGGACTTGAATACTGGATATCTTCTCCACCGTCTGGCTCTGTGAATAAGAATCAGTACCAAGGAAGTGGGATCCCAGTGCACTGGGAAAAAAGAGACCCATCTGGTATACTGGCCTGGTGATAAAGTGAACCGTGGTGACTGCAAAGTTTAAAGTGCCTGGTCATTCTGCACAGAGGAATAGAAGGCTTGTCAGATATTCATGCGTCCTCTTCGAAAGATGGATAGTGGGTCTCTGTTCACACTCCCCATCACAATTGGTTCAGACAACATGTCAGAGGTGCCACTCTTTCCAAGGTGCTTGAGGTCTATGTCTAAGCTTCTGCTGAAAAGAAGAGAAAATGAAGCACAGAGAAGCACATTTTTCTATGGAATCTGGAGCATTCAACATCAGGTGAGAAATTTTCCTTCACAAGTCCATTCACAAAAAGCCAAGAAGTCTCGCTGGTTCCTTTAATTCCCTAAACTCTGAACAGACAGAGGATTTCCTAGTAAAAGGGATGGATTCCTGACTATATAAACGCAGGGGTTCCCAAGACAGTCTTATGCTGAATCAATGGGCAAAGAACATTTTCCAAAACAGCTATACATTGGAAAGTTCAAGCAGTGGGACAGTCTTTTCAAGACACTACAAAACAATCAGAGTAAAGCTGGGATACTTTTTCTATTTCAGCTACTGTATTTTAGTACCTGCTCTGGGCCTGAACTTCCCCATCTGCGGAATGGAAAATAGGTTCCTGGGCTGTAGGCTTGGTCCTTAAGTCTTTTTTGCCCAGATTCCCATGGGAGCTTTCATACACAGCAAGTGGATGCCAGTGTCTCTCCATATTCACACCATATTCCACCAGGACCCATGGGTGCAGGACTGAGTCTACCTTCATGTGGCCCCACCCTCCATACCTGTTCTTACCTGTGTTCAGGAACCTGAGCAAAGAGATGGGAGCATAGGACAGAAAAGAGGAGAAGCTGGGCCTTACCTCTGGCTTAGATTTTCTACAAGATGTAGGGACAGAGTTCCAAATACTCAGTTTTCCTTTCTGTGAAACAGATGAGCTATATTCTTAGCCTGCTTTTGCCAAGGGGTAATGCTTCCTCTCCCACCACTTCAGCCCCCATGGCATGCACCAGCAGCCAGACAGGCTGAGAACTGCGACCACCCTGTTCATGGCTTCTGCCCCCCTACACATCTTACTTAATCTGCAAAAAATACTGACCTAAAACTGAGCTCCCTGGCCTGGAAAAATGAGGCTGTTGGAGCTGCCCTGGCAATGCTGCGTGGCAGTACCGTGGCATCACATCTCTGTCCTCATAGGATGTGGGCTGCAAGCTGACTCCGCTTAGAGAGAACATTAACTACACCTCTTTATTATTGAGAAGAAATTTATTGGATACATCCTTCCCTCTCTCCAGCTTCTCCTTTACCTTCGCAGAAAAGTAAACATTTAATTTTTTTTGTTGTTAATAGATTTAATGTTCATTTGTCGGTAGCCTAGGGGCAGGAACGCATGACATTTCAAATAATTGTTGTTTCGGGGGTATCCTCTGGAGGAAAATGCTGCAAAAGTGTGGAGAAGATTTAAGTAAATTACTGTGTCAGCTTCTATTTATTCCTTACATGATTGCCAGAGGCAGGGCTGCGAGATAACCATTAGACGCCCAGCCATAAAACAGGGAAGCAGAATTTCAAAAAGCCAGAGTGCCATTACTGGAAAGTTAGTGTGTAACATGTTAAATTATCCCCAAAGTAGGGGGATATAGGAGGGGGGAGCCACGTGTCTAAGAGTGAGAGAAAAGAAAAAGAGAAGAGAGACTGTGTAAGTGAGGGGGAAGGAGTTTCTCCATGAGGAAGGAGTGAAAGATTAGATAGATAGATAGATAGATAGATAGGAAGATGGATGAGGAAGGAATGAAGACTCAGACAATTCTTAAGTCCAGCTCTGAGGGCCTGCAATGGTGCTTAAGGACCTTTGGAGCTGGTGGAACCACTCCTTTCCCAATAGCCAGAATAGGTTGCTGTCAAGGGAGGTGATTGTCTCTCTCTGCTCTGCACTGGTGCAGCCTCACCTTGAACATTGTGGGCAGTTTTGGTCACTGCAAGATAGATATTAAGCTATTAGAAAGCATCTAAAGGAACGGAACAAAGATGGTGAAGGGCCTTGAGGTGAAGCCATGTGAGGAGCGGCTGAGGTTCTTGGTCTGTGCAGCCTGGACAAGAGGAGACTGAGGGGAGACCTCCCTGCAGTTGCAGCTCCCTTGTGAGGGGAAGAGGAGGGGCAGGCACTGATCTCTGCTCTGTGGTGACAGTGACAGGACCCAAGAGAACGGCCTGAAGTTGAGTCAGGGGAGACTTAGGCTGGACTTTAGAAAAAGGTTCTTCCCCCAGAGGGTGGTCAGGCACTGGAACAGGCTCCCCAGGAAACTGGTCACAGCACCAGCCTGAGAGTTCAAAAAGTGTTTGGACAATGCTTTCAGGCACATGGTGTGACTCTTAGGGCTATCTTGTACAGGGCCAATAGTTGGACTTGATGATCCTTGTGGGTCCCTTCCAACACAGCATATTCTGTGATTCTGTGACAGGTCCCTCTACCCAGACCAGTCAGCTTCAAGCTTTCCCTTATCAGATCCTTTTCACCTCCCTCGTCGTAACTGTAGGACAGTATATCACCCAAAGGACCAGTGAGGACCAGAGGCAGTCCCAGCTCTGCTCAAGATCATGAACACTGCTGCAAGATGATGCTCAGGCTGAAAGTTAAGCAAGTCTTGAAAATAAAAGGAAGAAAGTCTGTCTGGGAGGAAAGGGAAATGCTCAGGCTCTGACATGGAAGCTAACAGAAAGGGACTTGCCTCCCACACCTAACATTGCTTGTGTCCATTTGTGCTGTTCTGGACAGATCCTGCTTGTCCTGCACAAGCTTCTTCATCAATCTCCCTCCACTCCTGCTTATTACTCACACTCTACAGCTCAGCTCTGCCCTCTGATTCATTGCCCAGAAGGTGACAGTTCTCATTTTCTTCTGTTGTAATTTATTTACATAATGAAAAACAATTAAGTTCCAAAAAGTCTTATTTATCCCAGAGATCTGTTTTTATCTTCCCCAGAATCACTCTTCATTTTTTCCTGCCACTGCTTCCTTTTTCCTCACTTTTTTTCCCAAGGAAAGCTCGGCTGTGTGGTAGTCAAGGGACTAACAAACTTCGAACTTGGGCCCTGTAGCCCCAGCCTCTCCAAGCCGATGTCTCTGCTCCCACCCTCTCACACACAAGGGTGGGAGTCCAACCACACGCTGAACAATAAATAACCAGAGAGATTCTTTTTTTTTCTTTTTCTTTTTTTTAAACGACTCACAAGGAAGACTTGCTGGTTAAATCATTGCTAACTCTCAACCTCCTCAATATTTCTTTGCTAATAGACTTCAGGTTTAATTGAAGGATCTTCTCTGGACTCTGTCTAAGGCACCATTTTCTCTTTAACCCCACCGCTCACAGCCTCACAAAAGCCAATCCATTAAGGGTCTTCATTAGTTTGAGCACCAGCCAACCACCCAAGCGGCAAAGGTCAAACACAGTCACCTGTCACAACATGGCAGTAAAACTACTAATTGTATGGGAACAAATGAGATAAAAAGATGGTACTATTATGCTATTTGATTTATTTTGTTTCCAAAGAGTCATTTAAGACTAATTTACTTTGCAAGCTATAGAGTGGGCCGGTGTGGATACAGCTTCTTCTGTGGCCAATGTGGGTATGCGCATGTGCACACGTGTGTGTGTCTCTCTCTCATGGATGTACACACACGTGTGCACACACAGGGGTCTGAAATGCAAGCCTAGGGAACTGTAAAGTCATGGCACCATAAAGTCTTACATTTAACCCTTCATGCAGGCAGAACCCCATGTCACACCGAAACAGCTCTGCACACTGCAGTAGTGGCTCAGCCACATCAGCCCTACTGCTGGCAGCTCAGTAGCCCAAGCACCATTCCTCAACATTCCAAGTGCAATGGCAACGGTCAAGGCAGCCAGTGCAGGATCCCATTATGGAAGGGCACTTGCTTTGGAAAGCGTTCTTTCCCTTTTTGTGCACAGGAGGAGAAAATGTCCCACATGCCCTCTGGTGGACACGTGTCACGTAGCAGCTCTAGGATCGAAGTGGGAAGCTGGAAGAGGCCATATTTGTAGATACAGAAGGAAGTCGTCTCTAAGAGGTGTTTAAAAGCTTGCTTTCTCTCCAGCTTATCCCGGGAATCATGTTCCCAGTACATGTCTGTGACTGCCAACTGAAAAAAATCTGGGCTTCCTGAGACACAAAAACCACAGCCAAGCCTCACTTCTTTGTTCTAGGTGCCAAAACAACATGGCTGTCTTCACTACCAGTTCCCCATTACCAGATGGAAGTATAATTTTTCCTGGAAGAAGACATAAATAGTACTTCTGGAATAAAGGCCTTGATACTCAAACACAGGACCGAACCTCAGGCTGTGCAGCCACCCTTCAGCACAGCAGACCAAACATCACCCAGGATCAGAACAAAAGTTTCCATGGCTTTTAAAAGACACGTAATGCTGATCACAGCTTTGATATTGAATATAAAATCACCAAGAACTCTCTGAGTAGAGATGAAACATTCAGGTACTTTTCAAAGAACAGATCTTTACATGCTCATGCATTAGGGACACTGCCTTGGCTACTTTGTGGTTCAGATCGACTGTTTCAGGGCAATGCAGGGAAGAAAGCAAGCTCTTGCAACATCCAAATGTGGGGAGACATGACCTCTTCACAGGAATGAGATAGCTCCCTCCTGTGCAACCAGCTGTGCGGTGTGGTACACGTCCAGACTTGATGAGCACAGTTGGCAGAGTGGGAATATTTCCATGAAGGCAGAAGTGTAATTTCTGCTTTTCTTTGAAGTTTTTTGACCATCTCTGTTCATCAGGGAGTCATGTAGATGACCACAATTAATACATGCCATCTCCCTCCTCTTCTGGGGCTCTCAGAGTCCAGAGTTGATCTTGTCCTATGTTTTCTATTCCGGCTGAAATCAGGAAGGATCTTGATCATAGCTTTGTGTGCATTTACATTAGCCAGTACTGTCACTAGGGACCTGAATTGCATGTCAGCTGTGCTTCTGTTCCCTCTTCTCCTCGTCTTTTTTCAGTTTGTCCCCAACCCCTTCCTCTTTGCTCTGATCTCACTTCACAACTCTCCCAGTGCTGAGACAGCCATACCAGACTGCTTGTCTTCAGCAGCCATCAACATGCTACAGAGGATCCCACCAGCCCAAACTCATTGGTCCCTAACTAACAAAGGGCTCATGAGAAAGACAAATTCCCTGAGCCTGTATTTAGAAACAGACGTTGCTTATCGTGGGTGAGAAACAGGCTCCACCAAGCTTGTGATGCATCATCACAGCTACCAGCAGGACCCCACAGTGGAGCTGATTTCTGGGTAGAAGGAAAAATTAGAATTTTTTTGCTGGCAGTGGGTCATTTGCACCTTTTAAATGAATCCAACCGGTTCTAAATTTGCTCCAGAACTGGAAGAAGGGGAAAAGAGGAGGATGACTACAGCATTAAAACACTTTCCCCTTTTTTGTTATTGAAAGATTATATTTCAATTCACCTTTTTTTCCATCAAAATTTGAAAAATAATACACCATACAGAGTTTTTTGAGACTTTTTCCTCCCATTCCCCAGATATTCCCATAACATGAGAGGGTAAGCAGCATTTAACAGCTCCAGTGGAGTTCAAATTAGTTTTTCTGGCAACCAAACGCAGTGTCTCCTCCACTATGCACACACACACACACATCACTGCCTAAAGCATTAACAGATCCTGCCCAAAGCACAAAGCTAAGAAACCAAAAGGATGCAATGCCTCGTAGTGTTAAAGCCCCTAAATACACATTACATTATGTTATCAGCTTCAATTACACAATTTCAACTGTATTTCCAAGGAAATGGCTCCTTAATCTAGGGCTTAGGATGGTGTTTCCTTAATAAGTGGCTCTGCCCTTATTTTATTTTCTCTTTGTTCACTTAGGTGCTAGGCACTGCACAAACCTTTTTCTGAAGACTAAACTGTACCTTTCTTTCTCCTGTGGCTTTTTTTACTGGTGTTCATGACAAAAGTGGTTAACTGCCTTTCTGAGTTGAACCCACTTTATCTTCCAGAAACGGGATTTGTTTTTCCATTCTAGAGACAAGAAACTGAGGTACACAGAAATTAAGGTCCAAAGGCATCTGATGCATTTTGGAAACCCTTTATGTTTTCAGTGCACTTACCTCACTCCGCAAGCTCCACAGCTTCCATCATATTCAGCAAGGACATCTGTGACTCAGAGCCACACCTCAAGACAAAGCATGGGAAAGCACAACCCTAAAAATTAGTGAATTATTACTGGGGCAAAGTGACTTATCCAACAGCTCTTTGGAACTCCCCTTTCAATAACCATGCAATGAGCATTTCTTCACCAGACCCTGACTCATTGCAGGTTCAGTAAGTAAAGAGGCAAAGACTGTACAGATAAATGTCTTTCACTCTGCTCCACTCCTGAGCATGTCCAGGTTGAGAAGTGTAGAAGCTAGGAGTGTTATTTAAAATGTTTGTAACAGAAGACTTGTCTGTAAGGAATAGACAGAGATGCCTGACAGAAGTAAACAGATCTTCACCACACTAATGCTAACCACAGTGAAAATAACGCTGTTTTGATGCTACTGTAACTATTTTATGTGCACACGTGCGTGTGTTTGTGTGTGTAAGGGGGAAAAAAGACATTCTTAGCTTGCTTTTCCAACACATATGAAAACTACATACTGTCCCTCCTCAAATCAAAGCAAAAGAGAAAAGACCAGGCACCACACTGTCAAGAATAATTGGCTATGCAAACACAATTTAGGAAGCAGCAGATTTGCAGAAAAGCATCTCGGAGTGATGATGAATCACATCCATGAGTCAACTATGTCAAGCTTTTCAGGGAAAAAAAGCAGTCACCACACCAGGAATATGAACAGCAGTGTCCTTTGCCAGATATATGAATTACTCTTCCCACTATAATCTATCCCAGAAAGGCCTCCTTAGGTGGGCTGCTTCCGTATGGGGCAATCTAAGCAACATGTAAATTTACTCAGGACTCCAAGTCCTCAGAGTAGGAAACATATGATCAGACATCTGTGCAGATGAGATGTATGACCAAAAGAACAGGAATTGTTTAGTGGGAATAAAAAGACTGAGGAGAGACATGGCAGCAGTGTACTAATAGGTGAAAGAGAGAAGGAATAATTTTTTTCCATGTCACTGACAAATACAAAGAGAAGTTATGGACTTAAACTGCAACGAAAAGAGATTTACTCTGGACATTGGAAAGAATGTTAGAGGAGTAAGTGCTGCAATAGATTTGCCTGGAGAGAGGAGGATGACTTCACTGGAGGTTTCTAAGGATGGATTAGACAAACATCTGTCAGAATTGCTTACATAACTGTGATCTCTCCTTGGGAGCAAAGATATAGGCTAAAGATCTCCTAAGTAAAGCTCGGCCCTCATAAAATTCCAGCACTGTGATCCAGAGCATGGCGTGCTAGCTCTGCTCAGAGAAACATATAACATGAAATTGTTAAAAAAATATATATTTTCCTAGAAGATATAAATTAGTCAACAAATGTAAAACTTCAACTAAGCAAACACCTAGCCTGCAAGATCTGAGACCTTTGGGTTAATGGTTGACAACAAAAGGAACAGAAAATAGGGGTTGATAATGAGAAGGTTGGGCAGACCATACCGACAGGTGGTACTTTCAGTCCCCATTGTAGCTGAAGAGACTTGTACTGATTGAAGAAACAGTGGCCTGGGGAGTTGATGAGAAAGTCCTGGAACTACTTCTCACAAAAAAGCTGGGATGGGTGAGAACTCCAGTTCAGGGCCAGTTCATCCCAACGATCCCCTGAACTCTAATCTGATTTTGCCTGTATATCAGTGGCCTGTTTGCAGCCAGCGGGTCTCTCCAGACCACGGGCTCTTTTATGCTGTGATGTTCCGGACCACCGGAAAGCTGACAGGGCACCTCTGCGCTCATCGCTGTGGCCCCGCGCTGCAGCGGCAGGACGGGACGCTCCTTCAGCACCGCGGAGAGCGGCCCCGCCACCGGGCCCGGGAGCCGAGCGCGCCTGCATCCTCCGGGGAAAGGGGCCAGGCTCTTCCTCGGGGGCACCTCCGTCCCAAGCCGTATACCAGGCAGTTTGTTACGGGGTAAAAAAGTCCCTTGATTTATTCAGGCTTACTCCGTGTGGACTGAAATCTGTTCCAAGGAGACACTTAAATCTGAAAGATGACCAATTCCAAAACAGAATTCTAAAGTATAGTTCAACCTTGCAACAATTTTGGATCTAGAATTATTATATTGAATAAAAATGTTCCTACCATTCATTATCTTAGAGAAAAAAGAAAAGGCGGGGGGTGGGGGGGGTCGGGGAAGTAAAACCAAACTCTAAACAAACAACAGAACTCCATACTGCTGAAAGGAAATGCCCTAGTATGACTTTGTTCCCATTGTAAATGGCACCAGGTCATTAACCAAGCCTGTTAAGGAACTCACCAATTTTCTAGCCATCCTGCCAACCAGAAAACCAGCCCGTTACTTGAGCAATCAGGTAATTGCATTTTACATTTTCAAATAACCCTTAACAATCAGGAACTAATTAATGTCCATAACACCCCAATGAGCTATGAATGTTTACTTCCAACTTACTGATAGGGAAACTGAGGCAAAGACCTTTGTCCCAGGCTGCAAAACCCATCCAGGGCAAAGGAATAGGTAGAAAAACAACTGTTTTCCAGCCTTGTCTGTTTTCCACTACATTCCTTTGGAAACACATGAAGGATGCTTTTATTCGTATGATGAAGCTACCAGCAACCACTGAATCATCAACTAAACCATCAGTCAGCCTAATAATTAGCCAACTAATTAGCAACCACACAAAGCAGATTCATTTACTCAGAGTGCCATCCAATACTGTACTAGCAGGAAAGTTGGATGGCAGAGTCTAAACAAGGGGTGGAATAGCAGGCTTTACCACACGCCAGGCCCTGGCCAGCTTGCCAACAGGGAATAGTGGTCAGCTTTAGGCTCTAGCACTGCAGCAGATCTTCCTGGTGGCTGATGCACACAGGTCCACATCCCCAGGTCTTAATGGAGGAGAAGGGGATCCTCTGGCTAGGGAAAGGGAAGACTGAAAAGCCAGTTTTGAACCTGAGTCCCAACATTCTTTCCAGGGGGCCAGGGGCAACATACACCCTTTGCTGCATACAGGGAGAAGGCAAAGTTTCAGCTGCACCTTCACAAACTACATCCAAATGGTAAACTTCCAGTGTAGTCCAGTGTTGAGAGCCTGGTAAAATAGGTATCTGTCTTTATCACACAGGGCTCAGTGTGTTAGCCATCTTCCTGTTCAAGTGCTTCCTACTAAATCCTTTCCCACATGGAAACTACCAGATCCCTACTGAACTGAGAGGGATATAAGAATACTGAGAGCAGGGAGGGAATCTCCCAACAGAAAATGTGGCAAAGAGGAAAAGTTGAGCACTTGCATTCAGAGTGGCTGGGGAATACCAAGTGCCCAGGATTAGTCATTCAAGCAGTCTGGAATCAGAAAGCAGCTACAGTGGAAAATCAAAAGGTCTATATGAAATAGAAAGGTTTTCTTTGCAGGTAAAGTCTTCAGTGTGAAGCCCCTGAAGAGATTTTTTTTTTTGAGGATATGAGACTGTTATTTTAGTTCTTATTGCAGTTACTAACCTCTGAACTTAGAGGGGAAAAAAATTGTATCTTCAAGACCACTCTATCCACTAGCCAAGAGACCCCAAGCATCCAGCTAAAAATGTTTGGGTTTAGCATGGAGTGAAAAGAAAATAGAAATTAAATTTATATTTGAAGCTACTTTAGATCCTTAACTCACATCATCAAGGAGTGAAAGACTAATTGGTAGCACTAGGAAAGAAGTTGTAAATCCTGAAAAAAATGGGTGAAAACCAGAATCTTGTCATCACCTTCATGTAAACTTTTCCTCAGCATTTGAGGGATTTCAGTATAAATTTCTTCCAATAGAGGAAAAAAAACTTAAATCACATGGAGTCCTGAAAGACCAAGGCCACACCAGCAATAAGTCTGCAGGACAGAGCAAGGTATATGATGTTGTACATTTTCTGCCTCCTCCTCCTGAAAATCAGAGAATTTTTCCAAGTGCTTAATGGAAAAAGATTTTTGCTGTGCTAATCAGCTGAATCAAATAATTATTTTCCTCCTTTCAAAGCAAGATATTTTATCAAAGCATTTTGATCTGGCTTGAAGATGCAAGTCCTGGCTCATAAAAGATGTTGTAACTATGCCTCAACCATTTGTAATGTGTTAGCTGACCTCTGCAACCCACTTTTAACTCCTGTGAATTGCAGAGTGCAGACACTAAAGGTGGGGTAAGCTGGTTCATTTTGCCTCCTAGCTGAGGCAGGCTGCAAGTGGAGCTCCGAGCAGCTATGTAGGTTTAGCTAATGGGAGATAACTTCTTATATTGTGATGCACTTGCAATAGTGACTCCAAGTATTTGCTTTAGGCTTACCCTCATTCTAATACCATTAAAATGGTGTGGCTCAGCAGTTCCCAAAGGGATTATCATGAGCCTCCGTTTGAGGAGCTCCTCATTTGACCAGCCTCTGAGAATGGGTGTTAGGCTCACCAAGTGCCCAGTGGACTCATCCCCACTCTCCAACTCCTTCAGCCTGTTTTGCAAGAGAGAGTGAAAGAAATATTGACACAGATCCTCTCCCCTTTTCAGCATGCATAGCTGCCAGGACTCTCTTGGGAAGCCCAGCAATCTCCCTGCACCTCCAAGGCCCACAGAGCTGTTTGTCCATAGTGCATGAGGAGCAGACTAGTAGGGAGGCCAAGAACCATGAAGTGGGCTCCTGCAGCAGGAAAACCTGTGTGAGGATATGTGAAAAATAACCCTGACTTGCTAATCCTAGCTGTGAGCAAACAATTAGCGGGAAGCAGAGGCAAACAGGAAAGCTGATTTAATTATGTGACACTGATACAGCCAGTGAACTGGAGGGAAGGGAAGGGGGGAGGCAAGGGGGGGCACCGGGGATGTGGGGTCAAAACAGTTTGTAAAAATCTGTTTCACAAAAGCTGTTGTTCCCCTCGGGGCAGAGAGAGATTACCGTGGCTCAGTGTCTATCAAACACGGGAAGAGAATAGGGCCAGGGGCAATGAGACAGCTTCCGAGTATGAAGGGCCCTTCTTCTTCTCCGCAGCAACCAGCAGCCTGCCAAAGAATTCCTGTAAGCTCTCGGCGGCTTTGTGTGCCTGCCTGGGCTGTGGGCAGCTCTGCAGCAGGCCTGCCTATTGTCGGCAGGGCTCAAAGGGAGCAGGGGAGAGAAAAGGGGAGCTGGGGGGAGGAAGAGGGTTTAAGGGGGCTTGTTGTTATCAAAGCCGCGGAGGTTATTGTACTGGAGCAGAACCACGCTGCTTCTGAGCCCCTTCAGTGGGGCTGTTAATGGAGGCGCTGCAGGGAGACAGAGGGTGGGATTTGCTCCGTGTAAACTGACTGGGGTCTTCCTCTGCATGCACTCTCCTGGCTCACACCTCTGGCTCAGAGCAGGCGTGTGTGGACAGAGGTGGATGGCCCTGCACCCTTCTTATCCATACTCAGCAGCATCCAAAGACACCTGCCAAGGGAGCTGGGCTCACCTACACTCCCACTGACACACCTGTGACAGGCACACACAGAGCACAGAGCAAACACCCCTGCTCGGCACAGATGCACCTACCAGCCACCCAGCTTCAGACATAAATGGACACATGTCCACATCTGCAAAGGCAACAGTTCATCGCTGAAGGCATCTACAGCTGGACACACAGATTCACCTGATGGCTCATATGCATACCCTCAACATCTGGGTCCTTAACCCAAACACACAGTCAGAAAAAGGCATCCACAACAATATGAAGGCACGATTTTCCTGGCAGGCACAAACGAGAAAGTCTCAGAGCACTGCCTCAGAGATCATGAGCACATGGCAGAGTTAGCACAAGGGATGCTAAACCACGTTGTTTTAAAAGCTCCATCTGCATCACAGGAAGAGAAGCTGAAGGCCCTTGGGGAGAAAAAGCCTCAGGAAGGAGCATGTGAGCAGGGGTCTGTTGTCAGCAGCTTTGCAAACACTGATGCAGTGTGTAATAGAATCTCCCAAAACACTGTGCTCCAAACGGCCTCCAAATACCATGACCACCCAGAGGAAGGGCCTGATCCTGAAACTAGGACATGCCTCAAGATACCACAGAGTCAGGGTGAGCCGGATGGAAGAGCTGGATCCCTGCTCAAACTCCAGTCTGACTTGGATCAGGACAACTGAGCCAGGCAGTTCCCAAAGCCTGGTACACTAGTGCAACAGAATCCATGACAAATCCAAACTCCTGCTGAGGGAACCAAGCCATCCAACATGAAATCACAGAAGATACTTTTAATGGGAACCAGAGTCTCTATCTCCTTATCGCCTTAAACTTTCTGAGAAGTAGCAACCAAAGTCCTTCCAAGGCACAGAGAGAGGTTTCACGTGTGTATCAGACCCACAGCCAAGACCTTGATGAAAATGGGAAACCACAGAGGTCTGGCCCTTTCCTTAATCTAAGTTTGGCTGTAAAAGCTTATCATTCTGAAAAAAACCCAAAAAAATATTCTTTCTGGATCAGGAAAGTTTCTTCATGCTCGTGTCAACCAGGTTGGTAGAAGCTTTACTGCACAGTAGCCAAATCCACACCTGATCACAGCTCAGGTCAAAACAGCCTTCGCCTGACGAGCATGGATGGCAGAGAGTTGGTGCATTACACAGCAGCCAGACCCTCTCCTATTCCCAGGGTGGCCCCACTCATCAGTCCCAGAGAGATGATTTATCCCAGGGCTGATTCACCACATCGGTGCTAATCATACCTGCCTAGGCTCACAGAAACCCTCACAGGTAAGAGACCCATGCACACGAACACACACACACACACGTGTGGGTGAGAGTAATTCAGTTGCGCCCAGAACCTTCTTCTTCCCTTCTCCTCCCACTTCCACCCCATCGCCCAGCAGATGCTGGTGAGCCAGCCCAGAGAGGCAGGAGGGAAGGTGGGAAGAGGGATGAAGAGGTACCTCAAGAGGGAGAGCAGCAGCCTCTGACAACCACGGTAGGAAAAGTAGGGGGGCTGAGACTGTGGGGGAGGGGACGGAGGCAAGGCAGGGAGGGCTTCTCATTGTGAGGGAAATTTTATTTTTAACAGATGCTAAGGCAGATGGCACAGAATTAACAGAAAATGGGAGAGGAAAAAAGAGGAAGAACATTACTGGCTCCAGAGAGAGTGGACATTAAAAAAATAAAGAATAAGGGAATGAAAACAAGTTTAAGTACTCTCTCCAGAGGAGGGGGGGAGGGAAAGCGCGAGGCAGAGCAGGGACGAAGCAGCGTGATAATAACCAAAGGCGTGAAATTGCAAAAGTAAAATTTGTGGCACTCGGGAGGGGCTGATAAGGCCCCAGCTTCATTGCAAAACTCACTCAGAAATTACTGATGTGATGTTTTAGCCTTTATCATTAATAATAATCGAGAATGGGGAGCGGGGTGGGGGTGACTGAAACAAAGAGGGAGAGAGATTGCATGAGCATCTGAAACCTGGGGAAGGAGGAAGAGGACACAAGAGGAGAGCCAGGGGAGAGGAGAGGTGGTGGGGGAGAGAAAAAGGAGTCCAAGTGAGGGAAAAAAAAGGATGAGAAAGAAATGGAAAGTTGAAAACGAAGAAATATAGGCCAAGAAAAAAAAGGAGGAGGAAAGAGCAAGGTTAAAGGACATGAGGAGAACAAAGGGAGAAAGCAGACAAACAGCAGTTGGGGAAGAAAACACCAAAAAGTGAGAGGGGGAAAAAAGCAGTCAGGGGGTGAGAAGAGGGTGAATGAATGGAGAAGTGACAGCGGAGATGAAATAGTGGGAGAAGACAGACTGTAGGACAGGGATTAAGAGAGGGGGAGACAAAGAGATATGGCCCTGCCACTCTCCTCCCAAATTAATCGAGGATACATCAACCCAAGCCACTAAAACAGAGCTATTATGAATGGGTTAGTCACAGGTGGAGTTAAAGGCCTACAGAGGGATATTAGCCAAAATTGAGTGGCTTTTAATTTCTTTCTAACGAGAGATTGTGGCTGGGGAGCCAGACACTGCCTCGGCTTAGCTAGGCCTGAAGGCAGCTAAACACAGGAGCCGGCAGCTTCCCACAGCCACGCTAAACCACAGGCGAGCTGACCTGTGCCGTGCACGCAGCGAGCTGGAAAAGGCACACACGAGCTGACCTGCCCGCTCCGTGCGAGCGAACGGCAGAGCCACGCGCCACAGCGTGGGACACGCACAGCAAACCTGGCACGGACCCGCCCGACCGCTCTGCCTCCTCTCGGCTCTGCTGACACCCAGACGGACAAAGTTCCAGCGCCTCACAACCCATCAGTGAGCTGAGGTGATTCGCCCTGCCCATCAGGGCTTGGCTTTTTACTGGAAGATCCCCCGGCACTGCAGCCTCCTCATTGCCCTCCTGGAGAGACCAGGGAGCTTCGACACAAGACCAGGACATCTGGGTTCTATTTCTGGCTCCGCTGCTGGCAATTCACCACATTTCTCCATTTTCCCATCTGCTATCTGGGAATAATGCAGTATTGTTCAAACTAAGCACTTAAAAATGATGAATCAGACCATCCCCTCATTCCAAAATCATGAGATTGGTTTCAAAAAAATCATGACATCTTCCAGAAGGATAGGGCAATGTACAGAAGGACTCACACACCTTCAGACAACTCATTCTATTGCATTCTAGTTTCATAAAAGACTTAGAGTTTGATTTTTTTCCCCTGAGCTTAAAGCTCACAATTCATCAGGACACATGATGTTGGGGAAAAAAAATCTTCAGAACTGGTGATACCATGTAACATATTTTCTCCCCCTATAGCTGTGTGCAGATTTTCCATGAAAACCTCTTGCTTCTCAAAGTATATATTCATTAAAACGAAAGGGAGGGGTCAATTTCTAGCAACTCTCTCTCTGTGAAGAAATTTCAGGGGGGACCACAAAAAAAAAGCTTTGAAATCATGGCAACATCCAGCTCTAACATTTTCTAAACAAAAACATTTGTTTTATGACTGAAAATTACTTTTTCATTTTTAAGTTCTAGACCATTTAGGCTTAAAAGTGACTTTCAAATGGTAAAAAGTTGCACTGGGAACAAAATATTTAATTTTATCCAATACAAAATTTTGGGACTAGGGTATAGGAAAAGGGAGATAGGATCAGAATGAGAATCAAATTATTCCTTTGTGAAAGCATTAGGTTTTTTTAGTTCTTATCCCGTTTTGGAGCAGAAGTAACTGAAGTTTACAGATTCTCACAGAAAAAAAATAATTCCTGCCTAGATACTATTTCCATCTATATGGAGGTGTTTTAAGGACTGGGGATAGTATATGCTAAGTATTCTTAATTTATGTATTTATTTCATCCACTGCCAATAAATCCCAGCCTAAATAATCCACATACACACCTTCATCTCGGTGCTGTTCAAATACTCACACATCTTCCCCTTTCTTCAATCTGAACCCAGGCTTGCCTGTGATGGTTGCGGAATTTACTCAGAAGTGGATGTGCTTTCAGGTTAAAGACACAAATCGTATGAGCTGGAAGGTGTGCGTGACCTCTTAACCAACAAAAACACTTCTGCAGAATATACACGAAGGCATCCCCACAAATCACAATGAACTCGCATGACACTGTCTTGGGAGCACAGTGGTACATGCTATGATACGGGGGTGCTGTTCATGGAACGGTATCACGTGTGTGCTAAGTCACAAAGCACCAGAGGAGCTTCTCTTAGTGCATGGAACATCACATGAAACCTGGTAACAACAGCCATGTCTAATGAGCGGAAGTCAAATGTGGAAATCACCTGCTAATTCACCTGAGAATAATTCATAAACTTCAGAGACAAACAGTCCTAGTGGTGAGGTAAATCTGTATCACTTCCCTGGATCTTACCAACACTTGGATGAAGCAATGTTATCCTTCCAATGAAAGAGCCTGCAAAGAGAGGGGACAATGTTCACATGAGAATGTCACTCTCTGCAGGGGTAAAGGACCCAGAGGCAGGGTTGCTGTGTTCTGTGCTCCGCTCATCTTCAGCACTTTGTCTCCAGCTCCACCAGAAAACAGGTGTAGCAGCCAGGAGCCTCTGGTTTGGGCTTTCATTCATTTGAAACTTTGCAGGCTGTTTTTCCTCCAAAGACACACGAGAAAGATCCTGAGCATTCTTCTTACACTCAAATAGTGAGCTCAACTGAGAGAAGGCAGCAGTGCTGGAGTCTGGCTTGTCCATCTTCCGTGCCTCCTTCACATTTCCAGCTGGAGAAACTCTTACCTGCCCATTAGGGAAACAGTCCTGTGGCACAAAGTTCAGCCTTTAGGGATAACTTACTTTCTCACTAAGATTGAGGGACCTCAAAAAATATCTTTATAGTGGACAAAAAATTAATATCCTAGAGTGAGGATGTCTCAGGGGACAAAGAAAAGCAGACACAAGTGATCAGACCACATGGAAAGTGCACATGAAACAGAGAGGAGGGGGACTGGGCAGCAGAAATCAAGCATCAAATAATGCCAGTGTACATTCTTATTCAGAGACCTAAGACTTCCACGTGCAAGTTTTCCAGCTTTCTCACTCACGCAGGAGCACTGGCTGAGTTCAGTGTTTCCTGTTGATAATTTTTCTGCCTCGTCTGTCGGCACGGAGCTAAGACCATTCCTTGCTGTCACGAAAGCCTTTTTCAATAGGCACTGTCCCCCCTGGGCTGCCAGCTGAGGCTGCTCCCTGGAGAGCTACACCCCTCTCAGAGTCTATTAAAGCTCAATTACCCAGGGCTGACTGGCCTCGTTGTCTGGCAAAGGGAGGTAGGATGTTCCTCTCCCTCCCAGGGTCGGGGCTGCTTTACTATGGCCCAGCCAGATCGCATCTATGTATCAATTTAATAAGATCAAATCAAGTACAAGATGTGAGGGCAGGAAGGCAGTGAAAGGAAAAGCTGTAAGAAGGCAGCTCAGAAAGCCACCAGTGCCTGCCTAGGCAAGACTGGCTGGCCCAGCGATGACAAAAGGCACATGGCTGATTTACACTGCAGGCACAATGGAGCATCTTGATTTACATCAGCATGGACCTCCTGGCCTCACACACCCTGTCCACCAGCATCTTCCTGTGCCAGCACAGCATCTGAGTCACTGGTGCTTTCTCAGGGACCGAAACCACTCTCTCCTATGTCGCACTTCCATTCTGTTGACACGCTGCTCCCAAGGAGGTTTCGCATCCTCAACAGTCAAGTCCTGGCCTTCCCCACACGCTGAGAAAGAGCTGTCATCAACGCCAGCACAGAAGTTTCTATCAGCAATAAATAGCTTCCCTCCCACCTACACCCTCCCTCTTTGGATGGGTCTTCTGGGGTCTGAGTCCATAGACAGAATTATACAAATAGATCAGTCATACAGATAGCAGTCGTGTTTCATTTATTACTCAGAATCCTTATGGGCAAAGAAAATAAGAGAAGCTGAAAAAATGTAAACCCATTTATTTTGTTCCTCATCCCTTAAGGACCCATGCTTTCCAAAGCCGCTTTGTTGGCAGAGAAGGTGGGGGTGAGGAAAAAGAGGACACACTGATACGCACAAGGTCTAACTTTGAGTTAGCATGTCTCTGCCACAGCCCACGGGACTCTGAATGTCACACAGAGATCAAGAGGTAAAAGTCTCAGGTGCCTCTGGAAAGAATCCTTTATACTCATCACACAGGAAAAGAAACTGAGGCAGGGGAGAAGCCTGGCAGCCATTTACAAAACCTCTCAAAGGTGTGCCTCAGAAGTGGAGACAGGTGAAGCAGGGTCCCCTAAGCACCAGGCTGCCTGTCTTCCTTGGTACACTGTGACACATGCCACCAAACTGAGGAACGGGGGAACAGAAGAGAGGAAACTCATCAAATGCAAACTATTCACAAGTATCACAGACATTCAGTCCAGAAGGGTCCGCACATTATCCCCTCTCCAAACTGCAAATCACCATTCACCTCCAAGACAAACCTGAGACCTATGGGAGAAGGCATATACCAAGCACATTGAGCCACAGGGCAAGAGTAGGCCCTGCTAGAACCTCCCCTATCTATTCCCTGTTTCTGGTAGAAGTCAGAATCTGTGGGAATGCACTCCAGAGCTCCTCGTGAAAACTCATTTCTAATACTGAGCAGGGACAGCACAATGTAGCAGAGCATAGAAACGCGGACAGTCCAGCCTCTGCAGCCCAGAGATGCACAGAAGAGCAGGGCTGGTGCACTCCTTGTGCATTCACAACACAAGAGCTCTCTTGGGTGCAAAGTTGAGCTGACGTGAAAATGCCTGAACCCCAAAGCTTTTTCTCTGATGTTAACAGAGTATACCATGCAGCATGGAGCAGTGTCAGGTCCTGGCCAGTTTCACAGGGCAGGAAGGAAGCCTGTGCCCTGCTGCCAGCTGTGCCAAGCCTCCAGCTTTCTGCCTCTTGGCAGAACTCCAGAACATCCCTCATTCTTCTGCAGGACTTTCCTCACCGGGACTCTACAAAAAACTTACTCATTTTCTGACCTAGAGCAGAGAAGCCATCAAATGTTTCCCTTCAGAGGAGGGATGCAGGCAGAGGAGAGATGTGGGTGGACATTTGATCTGGCAAAGAAAGCATGGACTGGGTGAATGTCGTTGTCCACAAATGGAATGGAGATGGGAGAAGCAACATATATCCCACGCAAGCTGGGCATCAGCAATGATGGTGGCATCTATCAATCAGACACTGGTTCCACTGGGATTGTGCCTCCATGGTACATTTTCCAGGAGGGCCTGCTACATATCCAGCTCCCTTCAAGGTAGCTGCTTGAGGAGGTTATGGCTGCACGACCACATCCGAGGAAGCAAACAGAGTTGATGTGTGCCCTGCAATTTGCACTGGCAGTCATGACCAGAAGTGCTGGCAATTTCCATTCCTTGGCAGCACTGCCACACTGGGCACCACAACACTGTGTCTCCCAGGCACAGGTACACACAGCCATGAGATCCAAGTGAGACTGCTGTCACAGTCCCTTTAGACCTGGGAAAAAGCTGGGTTGCTCTCTGCAGATGTCCACTTTCCTGGCTTTATTCTGGACCTTTTGATACTTGCTGCTTCTCTTCAACATCTGGAGTCATAATATTTTAGGGGATATGAATGTGAAGGGAAAGGTGTGGGAGGGCAGAAGCTTAGCTGTTCTTTAGTGGAAGAAAACCTAACAGATTCAACAACCCNAAAAAAAAAAAAAAAATTATACCAAAGCCAATGGGGTTTTATTATGTAATTTACTGTCTTTTGCTCTAGACATGCTGAACAAAACCTCTAACCAAAAAATCAACCCAAACTTTCCACCTGCACAAAGAGCATGAAAAATCCCATCTGTGCCGAGGCCAGGGACAGCGGACAGTGGAAACATCTTGTCCCTTTCCCATTCAGAACAAGCCCAAAGTGAATCCCTGCTGACCAAGCTCAGGCTCAGATACTTCAGTTAAGAGGAATTGTGCCAGTCTGGTGATTCAGAGAGAGATAAACCTTCATTTAAGAGGATTTTGGGCTTTGTGCTTTCTATGGTTTAAAATCTCCAGAGCCTCAGAGGTGAAGATGTTCTTGGTGGTAAAAGAGAAGAGATAAGGCCAAAGAGGAACAGGTCCAGCCTGCCACATGCTGATGAGGGAGACTTCCAAGGAGACAACATGTACCAACAGAGCTGCCCAGCTTGATCAGCCCCATTCTTGGTGTCTTGAAACCCTGCTGAGGAGTGCCTTGACCTGCTGTGGACTTGAGAAGTGGCTGGGAAACTCCAGCAGAACACCAGTGCAGGAACACTCTGCCCCACAGTGTAAGAGGCAGTGAAAGGCAGGTGAAGTGAGGCGAGGTGGCTTAGGCTACCCAACAGGCTGGTGGAAAAGAAGGATTGAATATTCCCTCACGTGCTGCCCATGCCCATTGCTCCAGCTGCCTCCCACTGAGGAAGCAGGATCTGATGCCACAAAGCACCTTATCCCTGGCATTGACACCTGACACAGCCAAAATGGTCATCAAATTTATACTCAACTAAAACCACGGCACAATGCACTGCCCAGGAAGCCCTGAGTGCCTAGATGGAGCCTTAAGGCAGCCTCTTTCCTAGAGTACCAAGCAAAATTACCCTCCCTGCCCCCATCCCCAGACATCACTCCCTTGATCCTTACACCAGGACCACCGGCACATGAGGGAGGGATTGGGACACAGAGAGACAATCTCCCACCAGAAACTGTGTGGGGAGGATTAAAAAAAAAAAAAAAGAAAAAATATGGAAGAGAGGCTGTGAGCAGAGATAGAGAAAGAAAAAAAGAAAAAAAGGAGTGGGAAGGGAGAAAGTGAGAAAAAGAGAGAGAGTGAGAAAAATGACAGGAGCTGAATTTTCGGCGCCCTCACTTTAAATCAAGATAAAAGACTGAAATGGAAAATAACAGTCCAGAGAAACCCCTGGACGGCTTTGGGCGTTAATGGAAACACATGGCTGAAGGCTGTAGTGTTGTCAGCTTCCCCGTGCTCTGACATTCCTTTCTGATAATCCGGCCTGCCATAAAATTAGAATAGCAAATACCTCCTGACAAAGATGCATGTTTCCCTCTATTGTGCCATCATAAAAAAAACTCCGCTGGTGACTCGAGGAGCCGCAAACTTCAATTTAAATTTACAGTGCGGCGGAAGGAAAGTGATATGCACTCAAAAATTTTAATAACCTATTAAGTTACGACTTCAATTTCATTTTATGAATATTTTCCTTGGGGAGCAGTGCTATCACAGAGAAAGATAGAAATTTAAAAAAGATAAATAGTGCCATTAATCTCCAACATTTCTCTTCCATTATCCTTGAAAATTAGGAGTTATTTTTGTTCAGATCTTCATGTAATTAGCTCCCTACACTTGATTCACTAGCCAGAAAATGACCATGTTCAGAAAATTAAAAATTTGTCATTAAGTGGAATTTAACATAATATCATTTATCTTTATCTATTCCCCAGCTGACAGCAGGAGCCTTGGAAGTGATACAGGCTTCTGTGTCAGAGAGTAGAGGCAAGTCCTCGACATGAGAGGGAGAGTGCAGGAGTGTGGGGGGAGGCTATAAGGATGTGGGAGAGGGGGAGCGTGTGAGACAAAAAGGAAACAGGAGCTGGAGTCACAGGAAGAGGGGGAGAAAAGGAGGAGTGGGGCATGGGAGGAGAGGGAAAATGTGGCAAGCAGGCAGAGGAGCAGGGCAGACAGCCAGGCAGGGTGAAGGGTGGAGGAAGGAGCAGGACAGATGAGGAAGAAGAGGGCAGGGAAGGCAAGGCAGAGCTATCTGCCGAGCTCAGTGGCAGAGCTCAGGAAGTGCCACCATGGACCCAGCAGGGTGTCACTATGAAAGCAGAATCAGTGGTCTGGTGAAATCCTGACCTGGCAGGATCCCTGAGCGTGTGCACTGGATGAATATCAAGGCACTGGTTCCCGCTGATGGCTTTCTCTAGTTCTTCCCTTGTCCGGCTCACCAGTCCCCCATGAAACACAGCGCAAGACCCAAAAGAAATCCTCCCCGAGGCCAGTGAAAGGCTTTTGCTGCCTATCAAAGACCTAAAGCCTGTGTTGGCAACAAGATCCAAATGAACTTCAGCTGTTAGCAGACCTCATTCTCTTCAGATGCATCAGAGTGGTCCACTGAGTACTCTCCACTACATCCTTATCACCTTGTAGAGAAGGCAAACTGAGGCATAAGAACAGGTTTTTGGCTTGCCCAAGGTGGTGAGACTGGAAGCAGAGCTGGGATCAGACCTTCTGCTCCAACTCTTACTTTCCACTGCCTTCTCTCAACTAATTCTGTTTGCACATCAGAAGTGCAACAAGAGCAGCTCTCCAGCACGGGCTGAACTACAAGAAGCCTCTTCAGCTTCTGAATCCCTCTCATTGACTGAAAAACATTAGCCTCCTAACCATCTCATTTAATCTGTCTCTCCTATTCTCAGTGGTGAGATCTGATAAAATATCTCTCTGGAGAAAATGAAAGAGAGTAGGTGGAAGGAAGGAGAAGAACATCATAAAGCAAACACTATGGGCAGGAGCTATTTTAAATAACTGGCTAGCTGAAAAAGCCAAGGACATTAGCTACTCAGCAGTTCCATCACAAGAGCTTGTGCTATTTTAAGCAAATCTCTTTGCCTCTCTATTCTGGGTTAAAGTTTGAGGATTTTTCCACTCCGCCCAAAGTGGCGGAGGAGTTTTGGGGAGTTTTATTTAGCTGGGTTCCCTTGTCCTGTATCTTAATTTTCAAACTTTGTGCATAATTTTGTTCTTATTTTGTCTTAAAAGTACAATGAAGTGTATTGGGGAAAAGCCATAAAGATTTGCATTTCATCAAAAACAAGCCTAATGACCTTGTGCTCCACCATGTACTCTTCTGTGCTAAACATAACACAGAATTTTGCACAAGTGTCCACTGGACAGTGTGTAGTATGTCATAGATCTGTACAAGAGGGCATAAAACGGCAGAGAAATATTCTAGTTCAGACACTTATCACCATGCTCCATGGTTGTGATTTTTTAATGCATCCTAGGGAGTTATATAAAAAAAAAAATCCCTCACAGGTTCTGCAAGCCACAGTTGGCAGGTACAAAGCACCAGCCCATGTGCATCAACCTATTCCTTTCTACCTATAAAAGGACAAGATAAGTCAGGATGATTGTGCTCATCCTGTAGCAGGACACAGAAGCACTGAAAGTACCTTGGGTGCTACAGCAAGCCAACAGCAGATCCAGGCATGGGACCCAACAATTCTGCCTCATTTCTACAGGCAAGCACATGCTGACAGCTCTGAAGTTTTCCACCACCAGCTGGTGGGTGCAATGCTGCTTTATAGCTCAGGCAACTTCTGTGTTCTGGTGCACATGTAGCAGGAGTCAACAGCAGAGCTGGATAAGCCTAGGTCTGTGTACTGGTTTTTGCTAGGTACTGGGTGTGGCTCTAGATTGAATCTTAGCTACAGTAAAGGAAAATAGCAGCTGCTATAGCACTTGCCCCAGTGGAGTGGAGTGCTATCTCTAGGGATCTGTTCTGGGACCCATTTACTCATCTCAAGTGTACTGCAGCCATGTCTCTGGTCTAAGCACTGAGTGGAAGTACCCAACACTCATCACCTGCCACATCAACATCGCTACAGAGCAAACTCCTTCCAACCAGTGATCTGAAATGTCAAGAATCACCTCATCCCTTCAGCAGGCCATCTCCAAAAAGTTAGCTGGGACAGTCACCAGGCTGGAGGGCCCAGGGTGAAAAGTAAGGTCGAATACATTGGCATAGGAGGGAAATGTTGATCTTTGTGGAGCACCTCCCCATGCCAACACAGATCTGACCCACAGAAAGACCCATGGAGCATTTCCTTCTGTCTGTGTTGGGATGGGTTTCTGACTGACGCAGAAATCAGGAATGTGATTTCCTCTCACTGCCTTGTTGCCCAAACCATTTTGTTGTGCATCCCAGAGCACATTCTTTCCACCCTGGATCTCAAACAGCCCTTTCCCTCAGGTCTCCTCCCTCCCACCCTCCCACTCAGACTCATGCTCCTCCTCTCCCATCCCTCCACACACTCTTCCTTTTGCAGTTCCCCTTCATTTTCTGTCTTTGCTCTGTTTCTGCCCTCTCTTCTCCACTACTAGAGCTTTTGATTCATGGTGCTCTCAAAACAGAGGAGAAGGCCCCTTCTTCTCTTATCCACTTAATATACAATTTACCAAAGTGCCTTCAGTTTGTTTCCCTGTTCCTTGACTTAGTAGCTATCCTTGCTGCTCCCCTTAAAATCAGTTCTCTTCTTCCCCCCCACTGTCTTCCTCTATCCACTTCAACCCTTTTTCCTGCCCTTACAGGCTGAGCCAGACTGTTCTCTTCCTTTCTCCACACACAGACTCTGGCCCATCCCCTCCTGCTTCTCCCATTCCTTTCTCGTGCTCCCCCTCCTCACCAGAGCTTCAGCACTGCAGCCTTAAAGCAGGATAAATGGATATGGATATCGTACAATAAAACCTTCAGAATGGAGAGTTTTGTGCAAGTGAACAGCAGCCAAGCCTGAGAGACTGAAAATTGGATAAAGGGATTAAAACAGTAGCACATTAACAGGAGATTTAGAGTGTAATAAACTCATTTCATAATAATATGTGCGTTGGGGCTGGTAATAAATCATCGCGGGATCCCTGCCTTCCGCAGTGCCGGAACGAGGCAGTGACCCGAAAGCGGGGTAGGATTTCAGCGAGATGTGGATTAATTTCACAGGGTTCTTGGCCAGGAATAGAGCGGCTGTGCCATTCCCGTACAGCTGCTGCTGTTACTGCTGGCTTTTCGAAAAAAAATCCACAAAAAGCAAACAAATGAAACCAAACAAGAGGACCTGCCAACACCGCCTGGCACACATTTGTGGAGAAGGGTACTCAAGTGGCCTTCACCAGCACCACCCCAGAGACCAAACATTAGGCCAAAACACTTCTCAGTCACCTGCCTGGACAATGTCCTGCACCCGTTCCATGCAGACTTGTGTGGTGAAGATGATAAGACAGCAACAGGAAAGAAGCCAGCTAGACAGAAATGCTAGGCTAAGTCACCACATTAATGGCCCAAATAACCTTGCCTAAGGCACTGAACTCAAAAGAATCTAATGACCACATGCAGTAGATATTCAAGCCTGGTGGGCAGCCCAAAATGCAACCTTGGGACAGGTGGGGATGGGGAAAGGCTGAACTCCAACTCACCTCTGATGCACAAAGCCCATGAAAAGTTACAAAAGAGGTGAAGCCTCAGACCAAGAAAGGGAGGAGAGCAGCATGCTGGAATGTTCCCAGAGAAAGAATACAGATGGCTCCAAGCCATATTGCAATTAGGTGAGGCAAGGACTTTGCAGCAAGAGGTAATAAAGGAATAAAGAACAGGAAAATGCAGTACAAGCATCCTGAAACAAAGGACTTGAGGAGGCCTTGGGGAGGTGGGGACAGTTTGATGGTATCTTAAGAGTAGCTGGGGAGCAAAAAAAAAACCCCCCAAAAGGGAGATACGGAGAAGTTCACAACAGTCAAGGCACTGGTCCAGATGACACGGGATCTGGGCTCTACTTCTTGCCACTGCAGCCATGGAGATTGCTTTGGACAGGGAGTGCTCAGGAAAAGTCCTGCCTTGCTTTACCATAAGCAACAGGAGTGTGGCCCAGTGTGTTTGAGAAAAATATGTGTTGGTTGCATCTAATACAACGTTGACACACGTTAATACAATTGGACATGAAAACAATAATCTATATTGAATAAAAGATATGATGGGCCAATCTCCAAGGAAATTCTCTGAACATAAGCCAAGACTAGACTGGCATGAAGAAGGGAAGGGTAAATTTAGTTGAGAGATATTGAACACTGTGAAGACTGAGGAGGAAGTGAATCACCAGCAGTACAAAATTCACATCTCAAATGCAGACTTAAGAGCTTGAAGGCCTGAAGATTCACAGAGATTTGTCTTTGCTGGTATTGCTAGGGTGAGAACCACAGTGCTTATTTAATCAAGGCCAAAGTCACAACTCTGGACTTCAGTGAAAATATTAACCTCTATACTGTACTATCCAAAGGCAGTGGTAACAAAAAGTCATCAGTTCACAAATCAGCCATCTGCCTGCATGAGCAGATGGAGGATGTTCAAACCAAACAAGCCATATAACTGTTCCT
>VZTG01007380.1:88129-217821 GCA_013397845.1 Melanocharis versteri | reverse complement strand
GCAATTTGCTGAGAGCGTCCGGTTTTTTGTTGTTGGGGTTTTTTTTGCCTTTTTTGTTGTTTTTGTTTTTCGCCCTTCACTCGGGGTTCACTGGCAGGGGGTGCAGGTCTGCGTTGTGCCTGCAGCTAGAGCGAGGTTGAGCCCAGATCCCAGGAAACTTTGGGGTCTGCTGGTGGGTTTGTAGTCCCAGCTGTTTTCCCGCTCGTAGTGTCACCCACGATGTGCTCTGCTCTGACACCAGATTTCTCAAGCGTCACCTTTTCTTTCCTTTTTTAAAGATTTTAAAAATTTTTGATTTTGAACGGTTAAATCTACTGGGACTTCCAAACACCACTGATTCCTACCGATGGCTTTAGCATTGCTGTTTCGTTTCTTCTGGGTGTTTCTGAGTCTGAAGCATTCCCACCATCACCATGTGTGTTTATACACTTTTTTTTTTCCTTGTGGTAACACGAGATAGCGATTTACAATAATAGATCTACTGTTGGGTAGATGTTGAAGCTGTAGTAATGACTGAGGGCTTGGACAACTTCAGTATATCAGATCTACAAGTGTTTTAAAGCATTAAAATATTAAACATCGGGTCAGTCTTGTTTTCACTTAGTAAAACGTCAGTAGACACAGATTAGTAAATGCAGAGTGACAAGGAGGTTGTGAGGAAGGTTTTCTGACTTTGCATATATTTAGGGCTGTGGCAGAGTTTTATTTTGGAAGCTGGTGAGGCTCTTTTTGCGAGGAGGTGATTTCTGGGACAGTAGCAGAGGGGTGAATGCAGTTTGCAATTGTAATGATGGGGAGGGGAATTCAGGGGCTGAATGCATTATATTTTTTCTTTTGAATATGGTCACCCACATGTATATGGATGATGGTGATAAATTCCAAATTCCATAAGTACCAGAATCCAGATGGCAAAACAATCTTCGTTCCAAATCACTTTGTTACGAATTGTGAAGCTTTGTATTCCTTTTTTTTTCCCCTCGTGTTTTACCTTCAATGCATTCCACTGTTCCTAGTGCAGACTAATAGGAAGCACACCTCTGCTGCCTTTTTCTTAAAGCATTTTTCTTACAACAGCTACAGTTCTTTTTTCCTCATTACCGTTTTTACAGATCCCTTTTCCCTTAGTGTGTGGGGATAGGATCCTTCAGCAGTAAGCTCTCCTGGAGCATTCCTCCCCTTGCTCCCCCACCGTTAAAAAAGGCCTCCATAGGAATGTTGGGTTTGTGTGAATTAAAGGTGCTGTACAAAAGCTTACAGGTTGGTTTATTGTTGGTATAGCAGGTGGCCTGCTTGTGCTATCAGATGAATTCTGAAAGGATATTTCCACACTCAATAGGCAATTTTCTTATTTCCACATCCAGGCTTCAGCAACCTTCTCCTATCTTCTTAACCTTATTCTTTCACATTCCGTATGCTTGTTTGTTTGCCTGACACTTAATTATAGCCAGGAAAAATTAAAGTTGTTTATTTAGGCCTGAGAGCAGAATATTATAAAGATTCAGCGGGATAGCTGTTGTCTGTCACACACTATTTTTAGGTGGATTCTAGTTCTCTGCTGTACCAGCCTTCAATTCCAGATGAACTAGATCTTTCTCTCTCCTGTTTGATTTTATTTTATTTTTAAATACATGTTGGAAAGGTATAGATGGTTCTGCATAATTACGAATTTTATTTTTATTTATGTAGTTTTTCCTGGAGCCATATTTGTTGAGTGTCAGAGCATGCAAGGTAAAGAGGTGATGCAGATTCGTAGCAAAATTGTTTTTCTTTTCCTTTTGCTGTTGTACAATCTTAAAAGTCTGTGGGTGTGGTTTTTTTGTTGTGGTTTTTTTTTCCTGGAATTTTTTTTTGTTGCTTTATTTGGGGGTGTAGTGGGATTATTGTGTTTTTTAAATGTACCTGTAATTGTCTGTTCAAGAGCAAACTTGTGGGCAGCAATTTCTCCATTACTGCTTCAGGAATGTGAAGAATTATGAAGTATCATAAAATCTGCTTATGAGGAATAATCTTTTCTCAAGGATAATGCTTTAAATACTGCAAACTCTTTATCGAGAATGATAGGAATAATTTTATTTTTAAAAATCAAAGATTTTTTACACGCTAATCTTGCTATTGATAGAATGCTGTGGCTCGCTTATGAGAATAGATGTTATTAAGTAGAGGTCTAGTCAAATAGTAATGAAGGGATGCATCTGGGAGCACCAGTTCCATCCCTGCACTTGCAGAGGGACTGGGGTGGCTGCATGTTATGGATAATAAAGGAGACTGTTTTCCTTTCAGAGTTGGAAAATGTAGAAATGGTGTACTTGGTTTTTAGCTTAAATGTGGAGCTTGGTTAACGCTTTTGGTAAGCAAATAGATGCATTGTGATTTGAGAAAACCTTGCTGGCAGATGCTGTTATTTTTACTGGTGCTGTTGCATCTTTCTTTCCCGTAAGTTGTTGCTGGCTGAGTGAGACTGTAGGGGTAAGCTTGTGTTTGGCCCTGAAGTTTAAGTTTATGTTTGGAATAGCTGTGATGGAGAGCAGCCCCATCGCCTCGATTTTTTTTTATGTTTAGGAAGAATAATTTTTTATTAATTGCCTTGAAAAATTGATGTTTTTCTTTATCTACTGAATCAAACAACGTAATCCTTCCTAATACAAAAGCTTTAGACCCTGGGGTGTGAAGGGTTAATGGTGGTCCTTTTTTTTTTTTCCCTCCCTCCAATTGTTTTGACAACACTTTTCAAAGTGTGACATTCCAAGCCCTTGCAATACAATGTAATATTACTGTAATTACACAGGTCATTACATTTTAAATAGAGAACAATAAAATGCTTATCGCCCTGAAAAAGAACAGGTGTTCTTGCCCTTCTTTGGTATTTATGCTAATTGTTTTTCATCTCCTTCAGAAATATTTATGGCTGGAGTGTTAAGGTTTCAGTCTCGATGTGACAATATTAATTCTTTACTAATCTTTATGGTTGAGGTTTAATGTCTGCAATATGGATTATAGTATTAACGTCCACCAACTAGTTTAATAATGTAGATACAACTTAATATGTCAGCACTTTGGTGCTTTATGATACAGAGCTATTCAGTGGAGAGTGAATTATTCGCTTTGTTTAAAAAAAAATGAATGGACATGCTTTTAATAAAGTTTCTGGACTTGTGTAAAAACAAGCTGTTAAATAAGAACCGATGATCCTGTGGTGTAAATCAAATGGAACCTTCATAAAGAAACTTCCCTCATGCTTAATTAGGTAGATTGCTGAATCACTCTGCTATAGCATTAGCATAGCTGGTATACAGTGGCAAACAGACTGTGTTTGTTAACTTATTTGGAGTAAAGAAGCTGATTTATTTTTAATGCTATGCTTTTTTCTTTTTTTTTTCCCTTTCTTTTTCTTCTTTTTCTTTTTTTCTTTTTCTCCCTTGATAAGATTTTATTCTGGAGCAAATGCTGCATTGCTTACTCCATCAGTTTCTCTTCAGGGGGCTATGAAAATTAGTTAGAGAAAAGTTTCATGTTTCTGGGACCTTGCAAAACAATATAATGCAGTACTGTTACTTGAGTGTACAGGATAATTGCAGGACTGCACTTCATTAAAAATAATATTTGCTTTGGAAATCGAACAATTTTAATAGGTGCACCAGTGGCTGATCTGTAGTGAAAAAAAAATACAGTAGATGCCTTTCCAGGTTTTTTGAATGCATTCATACAAGGACTGAGGATGTTGAGTGGGGTGGTGTGGTTTATTTTTTCCCTTCTTCCCCTTCATTTTTTGTTCAAGCAAGTATGTGCTGATTTGTCAGCTGAAGATGGAGGGGGGGAAGGAGTATGTTGCAGCTTTCACTGGCGCTTGTAAACCAGAATGTAGGTAAAAATGTTTTAAATTTGTCAAGACTTTCGTGAGTGGGCCCCAAAATCAGATAAAAAATGTGGTGTAGAGAAAAAGGACAGCTGCAGATTTTTTGTGTGGACGTGTGTTTCTGTACCATGACTAAAAACTCTAAGGACCTTTTCCCAGCTGTCTGGGAGTTATGTGGAAGTTGGATTATTGGCAGTTAAGCATGAGACAACCTGGATTTAGCAAATGCTCTCCTACACAGGAAGCAGATGACATTATCCTGGGGGAAGGGAGGAGATCCTTCTCCAGGCACAGCCTGGGGGGAGACGCCTGCTCCCCCCAGCCTCAGAGCAGCCAAAAATGAGGGCTGGCGATAGGCACGTAGAAATATAACAGCAGTCAGGTTGTCAGTTTGGGTTTTTTTCAGGGCTTTTTGGTGAAACCAGACACTTTCCTTGCACATTGGGGCTGTTGTGAGAAGTTTTGCTTTGGAGGGAGTTGTGAGGTTTGGGGGGGTGTTTAAAGCTGTGTTCCCCGGGCGTCTCCTCAGTCCCATGTCCTGGCAAATATGTAAGTAAGCCTTAAAACTTTGACTTTTAATTGGGCACATTTGTGAAGGAAATGGTTAATTTTACAACCAAAGGCAAACTTGCACCTCGACAGGTCTGCTGAAAGAAATGTGCCACAGTCGTTTGCTGGCAAGCACCGCAGGGTCATAAATCCACGGGGTTTATTTACAGCCTATAACACTTATGAATGTTAAGATATTTGACGCCACGCTGGCCTTATAATATCCAAGGTCCACAGACACTGGCAGTGGGTCAAATTTCTTTCACTAATTATAAGCAATGAGAGATGAAGTGTGGTGCTGGGGGTGTGTGGGGGAGATATGGAAATCCTTTCTCTCCCCACCTAAAAGCGAAGAGTATTTCTGCTGCTCCTCCCAACTGCTGGTTTATGTTTGTGCTTTTTTTTTTTTACGTAGGCTCCGAAGTTTATAATTAACGCTTGTGGTGCTGTAGAGGCTGGGCAGTGGGTGACGCAGCCAGGCTGAAGGAGGGAAGAAGTTTAGCACAGCTCATGTCCTTTACAGAGGTCTCTGCAGTATTGTGCAGTATTTCCTAGATACCGGCACAAGCAAACATTTAAAGACAGATGACACCTGGAAATATCCTTTAATTTTCTCGCATACTGCTGAGCTGGGGACGAAAGAAAAAACTGCCTCGGGTTTTATGTAGAAGGAGGATGCTTGGAAATACATACATAAGACTGATTTGTGTGTATAAAACAGGGCCTCTTAGAAAGCAGCAAAAGCCACGTTAAGGGAAAACATGCACTGAATGAATGAAGATGTTGAGGTTAGAGGCAGTTTTTAGGGGAGAAGCGCTGTGTCCTGCTGGAAGGGACAATGTGGGATGGACGTGTAGGTCAGCGTGGAGGGGAGCAGGGGACGTGCACGGGGTGGTGTTTTGGGAGGGGTTAACTGGGGGGAGGCACTGCCAGAGCGGGGGGCCACTGGAGAGTAATTGGAGGACAAAGGAGGGATGTTGGAGCGTGAGGAGAAATTGTGGAAACTTGGGGGGGTGGGGGGAAACACCAGTGTTTGAATGGGTGGTTGGAGGGGAAGCCTGGGATCTGGAGATTGACTCTTAAGTGTCAGGAAAGTCTGAGGCCCAAGAAGAAACAGTGCTTCGCTCAGCAAAGCTCGTTGTTCTCGGCTCACTCCCCATTACACACGCTTTGCTAGAGTGGACAGTCAGATTTGAAGTGCTGCTGTCTTGTCTGTGCTGAGGGTGTGTGTGTTTTAACAAGATAATGTGATTACTCAAATATGCCTAGGTATTACTTTTAGCTTTAATTTCTCCAGCAGCTGATTTCAGGTTCCTCGTAGGTTACTGTTGTGCTTGGAGACTAATTTAAGAAAAAGGCAGGGTTATGTGTGTGGTGGAAAGCTGCTCTCCTTTGGCCATATGTTTTTCTTCTAGAGCAATGTAAAGCCTGACTTTAAAAAAAAAAAAAAAAGAGGGGGCTGTCAGTTCAGCTCTTCCACAAATAGCTGTACAGTTTTGTTGAAGGTTTTATGCATTTCCCTAATCAATGGAGCGCTGTGACTTATTAGCCCCCGGGGACAGATCCGAATCCCCTAGCACTGCGCTGCAAAGCTGGTGTGGTATTGTACCTTTTTAACAGGTTATCAACAAGGATGTTGCTATCATTCCCAAGATGCTGCCCACCCCCTCCAGCATCTCCCCCCTGTGATTCTTTCCGGCAAAATCTGTTCAGTCTCACGCCTTTGTTTTAGGTTGGCTAAACCCTCGACCCTTATTCTTTGTGGGGTCACGCTCAGGCAACTGGGCAGTGCTGAATGAGTTAAGTCACTGGCTGAAGTTTGGCTTCATGCAACTAAATTTGAGGCCTGGTAGGCATTAGCAGGGCACAGCACATTTACAGAGCTTAATTAGTACGCGCTGTAATTGTTCATGGTCTGCCAGAAGGAGTAATGTTCAGGAAAAGTGGAGTCGTTCTTCTGCAGTCTTTAGTTTTAAAACGATAAATCACTTGCATATTTGTGCAGTGATTCAAATGGAGCTGAGACCTCTCCATCTCAACATGTGGTAAATTGTAAAGTCAATGAATTGCAGATGTAGGGTACAGCAGATTCTCTAAGAAAATGAGGAATGAATGGGAACGGGTGATGCTATAAATATGTACTGAGAAGATAACTGGGTTTTTGCTTGCAGTGCCAAATATGATAAACTAAAGATATTAGCAATTTTGTTCTAAATGTATTTATTTTAAATATCTTTAAACTAAGTGTAGGGGCACCATGTTACTTCACTTAGTGAGGTTTTTATTAATGTTCCAGAACAATGGGTTTCATATGGAAATGCGCGTGATAGCCGTATTAATATAAATTAATTCATCATGGGTAATACTGTAGCTGTTACTGGAGGAGTTTATAGTGCTGGGACACTTTAAAGTGTCGCTGCAACTTACAAGAAATGCAACTTACAAGAAATGCAACTTACAAGAAATGCGGTAGAGGATGCCTCCATATCCTAATTGAGGGAGGTACTGGGATTGTTATATATCTCACCATAGCGTTTTGTGTCTGCCTGTGATTCCTTCCACCTTCAGAGAGACTTTTTGGGTGCACTAATTCAACAGCCTAGAGCCTATTTTAAAAAAGCAAAACACAAACAAAACTGTGCTATACAGATTGACATCGTAAATGCTTCGTATTGTTTCTTTTTCTTTTTTTTTTTCAATGCGGAGAATGTGTGTCACTCTTACTGCTGTGAAATCTTGTCTTCCTTGGTCTTGGTCCAAGATCCATTGAAGTCAGTGGAAAAAAGGCTTCTATTAATAACGAAGGGCTTTGCATCAGGCCCCGTGTGTCTTGAACCAATGGCCAAGTTCTTCAAAAGTGTATGAAGGTATTGAGAAAGCCAAACTCTACTGAATATGATATTGATGTATTGCTGCTTCTTCATAGTCCTTCACTCCTGGGCGAGGGAAAGTAAAGTTACATTTCCAGTGGTGCATTCTTGAATGAGCTCCTGCTTCTGTGGTATCCGAATTTCCCACACAAGTGTGGTGCATCCTGGCAGGATCAGGGTTTGGTCCGAGGCTGTGTTGCATGTCAATTCTGCTTTTCTAATATGAGTAGGTGGATTTGTATGGAAGTTGTAAAAGTTAATGATTGTTCTCTGACTCATATGCTGCTGGCTTCAGCAAAGAAGAAATGATGACAGGAAAATGATAGAAATTATAGGAGCCAAGTAGGCTTTGAGTGGAGAATGGATTTATGCTGTTTGAAATGCCTTTGCTGCTTGGTGAAGGAAGTGCGAGGAGGGAGAATATGGGAGGGCAGTTGCTTTTTGGGGTCAGATGTTTTGGGTACCAAACTCCTGCAGGCATTTGGCTAGGGAGTGAGGCTGAATTCAGGAGGGACCCTCGTCAGAGTTAACCATTTTGTTATTCCTACTGACACAGTCCTGCCTAACTGTTCTAACCTCTTGGAAGAACAGGTTTTAGTGCCCTAGGCTCCATGGGAAGGATGGTTGCATACTTAGGATGGATATATAAATGTGCTCGACTTGTGTCTGTCTCACAGTTTTGTAGGTCTTTCCAAAGTGTCTGTGGTGTGAAAGATGCTGTATACAACAAAATCATTTTTGCTGCTTAATTCGCTAGTGGTGGTGATGCAGCTGAGACACCAAAAAAAAAAAAATAGTCCAAAAGGAGGATGTGGGAAGTAATAGAAATTGCCAATCTGAAAATACTGCAAAGGGACTTTCTGAGGAATATGAGAGATTCTTGGATGTTGATACAATAGAAACAAATTGTCCTATTTTAAGAAAGGGAAAAGTAGAGCAAGAAAAGGTGGAGGTGTACCTCTTGGAGCACATCCGAACTCCCGCTGGAGTCAGTGACTCCTTAAATAATGATCTGGAAAAGTCTGAGACTATAGGCTTTTCTGTTCTGGAGAAAAGCCACTACATTGATTTCTGGTTTTAACTGATACTAATGTTTAATAAAGGTTCTCTTGGAACTGCTTCAAACCCTAGCCTGAATAATTTTAACTTGGTTAAATGAGTGAACTGGTTTGGGAGCATACGCAGTAAGAGGTTTGCATTGGTTTAATTAGATTTAAGAGATTTATAAAACCAGGACCACTACTCTGACACAGGCAAGGTCTGGAAGTCGGCATATAGATGCTGCATTGATCTACGCCCAGGCTGAACAGACAGTTATTGAAACTGCTCTATTATAAATGTTTACTAATATTAAAGAATGCAAGGGAAGGTATGACCTTGAATGAACACATCAGAAGAATAAGATGGCAATCAGTGTTTCTATCTTTGTATTCTATGGGACATTTACAGGAAAGTTTTCTCCCTTTCAGGGGAGTTACGGATTATAGCTGTCTGTCTGGAAGTCAAGTTCTTTGAGATTTTTATTATTATTAACCAAATGTCTCAGTTTACTTCAATCCCTGTTACATTCTCCTATGGGGTTTTTCTTAGTTCTTAAAACTACACCATAAAATGCAGTTTAAATCATGTCTGTGTCAATTAAAATAAAAAAAGGAACTTGCAGGAGCTAGTCACAAACGTAACTGCTGCATTGATCACAAACCCACTGTGTAAAGAATATCCACAGAGCTTATTTCATCTGGATAGCAGCTAAATATCTTTAGAATCCCCAGGGTTATTAAAGGCCAAGTGCTTGATATATGTAGTTAGTTTATTTTCCATTGTATTCTGTTGCTCGACTACAGTACTTGAAAGTACTTTGATTTTAATTTCATAAATGTGAAATTAAATTCAATAAATATGGAATGAAAAAGTGAAAACTAGAACCTGGGTGTCACTGGGTGGTTGTAAATGGGAAGTGGTGAGTTGCTGTGCTGCTGGTGTGCCCAAATGTGGGCACTGGACTGGCTACACAGGTACATCTGTGTATATGCATGTGATGTATATTATTCTTGAACGCATACTTGGTTATCAGGTGTCTATTCAATTTTAATTGACAATATGAGATTCCTGTGGTTGCTCTGTGCACAGATTGCCTTGGGGCTCCACAGGGTTTGTGGGAAGAAAAGCCTTGACAAGTTTCCATTAAGCCCTGAATCAGGCAATTGGAAAAGAGGAGAATGAAAGGAGCTGAAAAGAGGGACAACTTGTTAGTGTTGCATTCTGCGTTTGCAACGAGAAACCTCTTTTAGACAAGAGTGGTTCTCAGGCCAAGAATTTCAAACTCGCGGAGAAACCTGTCCAGAACACAAAAGTTGTTTGAACGGGGTGCAGAATTGTCACAGTAATTAGAGCAATCTCCGTTTACTGAGTGGCAGCCTTTATAAAGGACAGGGGATAAAGGGTTCAAATTCATCTTTCTCTCTCCGATTCACTTCTGATGAACTGCCTCTGTGTATGTGTGTGTATATGAAGGAGTGTGTGTGTGTGTGGCCACATTTTCAGCTACTCATCATTTGATTGTCCTTGTTTTAAAAGAAGGACTTAGGTTTCTTCTTCCTGCCTCCAATGGCATTTTCAGGCATTTTGCTTTTATTTTTTAATTTTTTTTTTCCTTTTGGTGCTGTCATTTAATTTACCAGAATAAGAGGGTGCTTGGGAAAATGCACTTGTGCTGTGGTGGAGGGGGAACCCCAAATATTTCTCAGTCGGTTTCTGCTCTTACTCAGTCCTGCATGTTTGACTCTTAGGAGCAGTCCCATTATTTTTAAAAGGATTACTTGTGGAAGCAAGAAAAGTGAATGGATAAGGCTTGGGCCTTTAAAGTTTATCCTCTTGCCGCTGCAAGGTCTGTCCAGAACTACTGAATCAGCTGGAGTTTTGCCATTGCTCTTATTAGGAGAAGGATCAGGCCCGTGGATTACATGAGTCTGAGTCTTGTGAACAAGCCAAATAAAACTGTAAAAATCAGGATTGTTTTTGTGCACGATGCAGGAGCGTCAGGAGGACTCAGGCTGGGCTCCTTTTGGTCAGACACTGCACAGAGAAAAATGGGAGTGAGTGAATGAGTGAGTGAGCAGTGTGGGTGTTCTTGCCCGAGGAAGAAAATGTGACTGCTGAATTTCCTGTACGCCTTTACTTCTAAAGAAAAGAAAATACCGAGCTCCTTGAGTTTCTTAAGTAATCATCCTGGGTGTAATGTTGGTAATTTCAATTCCACTTAAATAGCTGCTTAGGTTTTGTGATTGCCTTTTATTTGTTCTCCCCAAAATAATGTGGGATCTCCACTTTGTTAAGGTTTGGAGCTGGCAACCTTGGCTAATTTACTTAATCATTTAGTCAGTGTTATGTTTCTTCCTTTCATTCACCTCTCTATCTGAATGCAGAGGGAGAGAGAGAGGAGCCATTTAGGCCGATGTCTTCACCCTGTCTTGTGTTTCTCTGTATCACGTTTCCTTGAAGACCTCTGGGATGGCTGGTCAGGTGTTTTGTTGACTTCCTGTGAGTGCTGTGTGTCTCCTCCCCTCTTCTCTTCTGGAGACCCGGGATCAGCCAGCAGCTGCACTGAATTCCTGAGGTAGGGATGGACCAGAGGGTAAAGGAAAGTCTTGCGGCTGATTATGGATACATTGTTAAAGCAAATAGTCATGGCTGTAAAAATTGTAGCTCAGAGATCGTGTGTTCTTGTGTAGTTTTTTTCCCCTTCATCCCTCTCAGTTACTTTCCACTTAAATGATGATGATGAAGAATTTGGCTAGATCTGCTTATGTTTTAGCAAAAAGCAGACTTCTTTTTTTTCCCATGGTTGTACCCTAACATGAAAAATGATGGAAAAAATATGTGTCTTGGAGTTTGCATTGCAAAAATGCCTGTTAATGTTCAGCAGCATGTGCTCCTCTAGTTCAGTTGCCTTGTCTGTGAGTGTGGTGTGTGAATGTGGCAGGGTTTTCTGATCATGGGGAAGTTGTCTTGGAGTTGCAAAGAGGAGTTGGGAGACGTTGATTTTCCTGGAAGTAATGCTGAATTGCTTATGCAGTGTTGGAGCATAGAGTGGGGTTTGTGTGTTGGACAATGCCATGGTCAGGTTGAACAAGGTCTCCATTTTCAGATGATGCCTAAACTTAGACATCATCTAAATTAATTAACTTAGGCATCATCTAGATTAATTGTCTCAACCATTGATGGTTTGCAGACCAATTGTGATGTCTACCATCCCGAAAGAGTACCAGTGTGGTTCTAATTGTACCTGGACTAATTTTTGTTGAGAATGTACTTGTTGCAAATGATGGACCTCTCTTGAATGTGGCTTTCTCAGTCTTAGCCCTTGTCCATTATTTTCTCAGCTGGTAATTAATTTCTTGCTTTGGTGATTTGTCAGTAATGGGCATATCTTCAGTGTTGAGTTCTCTGTAGTAATTCTGCATCACTGAGGAGTAATTGCTGGCCCCATAAAGTCACGGATCTCATTCATTTGCTGGCTGGATAACATTTCCCATTAGATTGTTATGACCAAGTTATCCATCACAACAAAGCCTAACCATGTCTGCAGTCCAGGCTGTGGCTTGGTGCATGGAGAAAGAGGGCTGGAGGAAGCAGAGTTGGAGTGGTCACAAGCCAGAGCTCATGACAGCAACAGAAAGCTTTTATTTGATTTTACAGCTGTGTAAAATCCAGCTCAGCCTGGAAGAGCAGCTGTCGAGTTTAGTTGAGGTGGCAACATGGAGCAGCCAATGTTCTCTTCTTGTTGTGTGGCATTTTCTCAGTCCTGCTTTTCTGCCTGGCCCCGTTTTGCTTCTCTGCCTGCTGTTGGTGTTGTTTCTGACTGGAGAAGTGGTTTGGAGGTGCTTTCCTTCCCGGGAGCTGGTGGTGCAAAGCCCCAGTCCTGCACATGCTCTGGGCTTGCCTCCATACCAACCCTCTGAGGAATTGTCTTCAGCCCAGCTGGGTCTGTGCTTTTGGGCTTGTAGGATCATGGCCTGAATTGTGATCCCATGAGGAAGCTTATGAAGTTTATTTTGGAAGCAAAATACTTGGTGAAGCAGGAAGGAGGCTAAAGAGAATATTGAAAAAATGGTGCAACAATGAGAAGCAACTTCTTCATTTATACTCTGTGCTATTGCTCTGGTTTGTGGATCTAAGTAGAAAATGGGCAGTATTTGGAAATCTCCCAAGTTTCCTGCCAGCATCTGCACATGCCTAAATACCTTTGAAATTTATTTTTATGTTTTGGGGTTTTTTTTGCTGCTCCTTGAATATGTTAGCTAATGCCACAAGGAGTGAGCTGAAGTCTCACTTCTTTTTTTTTTCTCTGCTGTTGGAATTGTTTGTTAAATTCCAATTATGGGGCTTGTTCTACACCTGTACAAACCCACAGCCATTGTTAAGGGAATAATTTGAGGACAATGGGGTTAACACAGGTGTACACAAGTGCAGAATTTGGATTGCAAAGTCTTTTTATTACTCTGTGTGCATAAGAAAGAGAAATGAATTCAGCTTAATTTTCTGATCCTAGATAAAATTTGTAGGACAAGGATTTGGAGGAAGGGTAAATGGGGGGGGAATAAATTTCTGAACATGTTCAGACACGGCATTAAACACATATGAAATGGAAAGTTAAAAGGAAATAAACACTACACTCCTCTTTCCTCCCTACCTCACCCTCATACCACCTTCATGGAGTCACTTTTCAAGGTATAGCTGCACGAGGTGGTTGGTAATGATCTTGCACGCTGATTGCCTTCAGAGTGATCACATCTCAGCCTGAATGTTTGCATGGAGCTGAGGTGCTGGGACGCTGTGGTGGCTTGTGGTGCCAGCAATCACCAGCCTCAATTGCAATGTTCTGATACAATCAGCAAGCTGCATTAGGTGTATGTTCACGTGGGTATGCTGGGTTTGGTAGGAGCACAGTCACAGCAGCTGGGATGTCTGACTCCCAAGATGATTTTCCTCTAAAGCTGAAGGTGTGTGTAGTTTCCAAAGGTCTCCTGCTGTCTCATGCCTCCCGAGTAACCTCCAGAGGTGGCAAGAACATCAATACAGCCAGGAGCATGAAGTCCTGGAGCCTGTAGCTCATCCCTTGGTATTCTGTTATGTTGATGCAGAGATTTACAGTTTTGTGTAACTTCCTGAATATCTGACAGAGGGTTATCTTCCTTTGGGGTAGTTCCAGTAAAGGCTAAAAGAGGTTCTTGCAGAATGAAAGCCAAGATCCGTGTCCCTGCTGTCAGAAGTGGTTGTAACTTGAGATTGGTTTCTCTTACAGTTTCATCTTATTTCAGTTTCTTGCCTACTCATGGGAGTTCCTCCAGGCACAGATAAAACTTCCTCTATTATCTTAAGTACTCTGTGCATTTGGGGTACAATAAGCTAGTAAGTAGGAGCAATGTTTAGCGATTAGATAAATGTTCAGATCAGTTTATCCTCTCAGTGATTCTCCTGTTAGAACTAATCCTGACTGCTACAAATAGGTTTGGTATTTGGCATTTCAGTTCATGTAGGAGGGGAGAAAAAGGCTGTTGCCTGTGAAATGGTTCAGAAGTTACTTGCTGTTCTTTTTCAATGAGTAATAACTCAGCTGAGTGGCACAACGGGAGGCTCAGGTATGGGACTGTTTGACCAAGGGAGAAATTGGTAGCTGCCTGTCTTGGTTATGCACCAAAGGAGTTGTGGTTGCACCTCAGCTCGGAGGAGGAGGAGTTATCCTCCAAACAATGTCGGGCTGCCTGGCTTATACTGGGGAAACAATCAGAGCTCTTTATGAAAGGCTAATTTGAAGTTACGGAAAGAAATATTTCTCACTGATTTGAGGCTCTCTGGAAGGTGGCTAAAAATAGTCCTTCAATGAAGTGCCATGGTTTGAACCACTAGAGATACGTACTTTTCTCTTTGGTGGGTGGTGTGACCTTCTCCTGCCAAAGAGTGTAGTTGCAGTAGGATAATGAGTAGTGATTTGTCTTAAAACTTTAAGAAGATTAACCTCTGAATTGCAAACTGTTGAGGTGATCTTATTTCTGGCAGGTGATGTAAGTTAGTGGTTATTAGTTAGTGGTTATGGTGATTCTTTGCCTTTGCAGTTGTGTGGATTTTACTGAAACGAGTTAAAGACTTAAAGCAGAGGGAGGAAATTAATTTTTTAAAAAAAGTAACGATCTCTTTTTGTATGAATGTGTATACACTGAACTAACAGAAGATGAAATTGGTGTTGGTTTGCTTTTCCCCAGCGTTTACCAATATAGATTGTATTAGTTTCTGCTGTTTGTACCTGTTTCTTTGTTACTTTGTTAGCAGCATTATGTACCTGCCTTGGAAATTTGTATCGTTCAGCCTGTTCCATGCTATATACAGTCGCTGCAGGGTATGTTGTGTTTAGTTTGTTGGATAGCAGCTAGGTGGGGTCGCCTTTGAGTTCGTCAGAAGTCCCTTTTGAGCAACTAAATAACTTTTTTCTGCTACTGTAGTAAGATTTGTCCCTTTCCTGGGAATGCTTGAGCAGGCAGGGTGGGCACTGGGTGGCATCTTTTTCTCTCTGATCCGTACAAAGACTCAGGTCCGGTGTCAGCTGATTCTAACTCGTGTTCGGGGGAAAACCAGGGGAATGTGGCCCTGTGATGAATGGGCCTCCTGTGCTGAAAAAAGCCAAGGAGTTTTTTTTGATTAGATGACAAAGCCAGAGGAGCAGTTAACATGTGGTGTTATTTGAGTGCTTTTACAACTTGAAGGAGCACTGCCCACCCAAACCAAGTCCCAGCTTTCAGATTTAATGTATATTTCTGGGCCTGCAAAACATGACAGAGGGGTTCATCCAAGAATTGCAGTAGAAATCCTTGGTTTTAATCAAGTGAGCACATCAGTGTGGTCATAGGTACCAAAATCTTGGAACAGTTGGAAATGGGCGAGGAACTACATCTGAACTAAAATGAAGCTGACTTTTGTGTAGTGTTTTGGATGGCTTAACAGCTACAAATTTATGAAGATATGATTAGCTACTTTTCAGGGTAATGGTTCATTTTTAACATAAACTTCTCTTTAAAAGCTTCAATAAATGTTTGCCGATTTTATACAAGTAGTACTAAAAAACTATGCTATAAGCCTTGAAAATATTTAAATAGAGTTAATTATGAACCAGGGGTTAAGTGCAGAAATCTGGAAGAGATTGATAGGAAACTATTAAGATCTGTTATATATTAAAATAGTATGTTAATATCTATATAACATCAGCATCTATAAAACACCAGTATTTATAATAGTATTTTAATGCTGATATAGTCTCATACATATTTAATATATGTAAACATACACATATATATTTAAGTATATGTTGAGATTTCTTTTTCTGCTAACCTGAGGTCAAGGCAACATTTGAGAATCAAGTACATGATTATTTTCTAGTAGTTCTGGAGGATTCTTTCTAGGGGAGGGCCTGCCTGTCTGTGTGTGAGAACAAGCACTGCCATTAGGCGCTGTGCTCAGCGGTCACTCTCTGTGTGAATAAGCTGTGTGGTTTCCTCTAAATCACCTGAAATTAGGCCATTTGAAGACAGGACTGGCAGCATTGCTTGGCCATCTCAAGCCATGGGCATGACTTTGTGACTAGGTAGCACTGGTTTCTGACTCAAGATTGTGAAGGTGGGTGCTTGTGTGGGAGAACAGAGGCATTTCTTATATAAGCAGAGATTAGTCCACAACACACATTTTTCTGGATTTGTGGTAAGCTGGGCTGTACTTCTCCAGAGCCCTCCTTCAGCTGCAGTTACCATCAAGATGTGATCCACTGACAGCTGGAACTCCAGAGGTAGTTGACTGCTGGGACTTGTCATGCACAGGAGCAAATAAACTGTGGCTTGGTGCTGGCTTGTGGGATAATACAGCTTGGTGGTGACTTGGCCATGTAGGACTGTGTGTGATCCTTGGATGTGCCCTGTGCCCAAGTGTTCTGTGTGGTTCACCAGGGTTCGTAGGGCAGCAGAGCGGTCCTGGCTGGGAAAATGCTACTTCAGTCTTGGGTGTGTTCCTTGACATTATTCCTTGAATAAATGTGGCCTTTAAGCCAAAGTGTTTGTGCTGCGTCTGTGTGCTGCTCTGAGGGAAGTTCATACCCAGAGAGGATTGCCACAGCCCTGGGGAAGGTGGCTGCTCTGCAGGCCAGGCTTCAAGCTCAAGTTCCAGTGCAGCCACAACCCTTTATGAGAGATCCTGATGAGCCCATGATATTTAGATATGCTTCTGGTAATATAATCAGCTGCCACCCACTACTCAGCTTCTAAGCTGATCCTAAAATAACCTTTGGTAGAATGACACATGTGAAGCTTCCCTCTGCTCGAGTTTAATCTCCTGTATACAGTCCCCGTGTAATGTTTATATGACAGTCATAAGGGAGGCTCTGTAGGTGTATCCAGACCTTTTATGGGAGCATGACACGACATCAGTTCCTACATTTATCTCCCTTCTCCATGACATTCTTGTCTCTGCCATGCTTTCATTTTTGAAATTAGAAGTGGTGTGGATCTGCCCCATCTCATGGGTGGAGTGTGAGCTTCCACTTTTCCAATTTGCTGAGTGCTCAGTGTTCTTTCTGAGGACACAGGATTTGGACTTTCCCTTTTTTCCCCTGCTGATCTTTCACAAGCATAACAAACCACGAACGGATGTTAATGGCTCCATGCATGGATTATATATATATGTGTATATACAGGCTGTCTGGTTCCTCAGAAGACTTTATTGGCATAAATTTGGAATATTTACAAGTGGCAAATTCGTTGGTGAGATTATGCAGCCCAGACTAAATGAGCTCTGAAGGGCATTTATAACACCTTCAGACAAACCAGCCTTTTCGTTTACAGCAAAGGGGTTCCAAGTGTTCTGTGTGCATGCATATATATATATATACATATATATATATATATATATAAAATATATAAGTATGTGTCTATGCCTTTATTCTTTCTCTGAAATACAGAAGTAGCATTAATATTTCTGCTGCTGGCTGTCCATAAAAAACACGGCAACCCTGGAATGATAGGGAAGCTGTCGTATGACTGCAATATGGGAAAGTCTGCAATTAAGGCCGCTTTTATAAAGTGACATTCCCAGGTGGTCAGCCAGGCCCCCTGGAAGCTCCTGAGGGACTGTAGGTAGTGGTGAAGTTTCTTGTGTGCTTTGCTGGGGTTTGAGGGGCATCTTCCCCAGCTGGGTGGTGAAATGCAGCTTCTTGGGCCAACCTTTGTAACACTTTGAACTCGCAGTGCTCACAGAGGGCACACAAGAAATGTAGCTTAGAATCCTTTGTTTTCTTTGGCCGACAGCTTGAGGGGCAAGAGGAGAAGAAGAGGAGGGTGGAAGAGCAGAGAGGAAAAAAATGCCCTTTTGTAGTAGATTGAAACAAAACAACATCCAAGAAACATTGGTAGTTTGAAAGCAGTTTGGAGGGTTTGTGTGTTAGAAGTAGTCCCAGCTGAGAGATGTTGCTGAGCAGAGTTCAAGCAAGGAGGCCAAAGGTCCAGCATAAATATAGTTTGTCAGATTGTTGCTGAAATAGATGAACATTATTCCGTGCAATAATCATAACTACGTACATGGCATAAGTACAGTCATCGAGTGATGCCACAAAGTACTTAATGGCTCGTAGTCATTGTGCCTTTTGACCTGGAAGGAAAAGGGTGTGATGTTCCTGTTCCAATTATAATCAATGAGCCTTGCTATTGATCTGTGGGAGGCAGTGAGTGCAGATGGATGGTGTGGGGTTAGCTGGGGGAATAAGCCGTTGATGGACTATTCTGTTTATTTAGCTTTGATGGTAGCACTGCACTTGGCACTCGCTTGCTTTGTGATTTTTTAATGTATTGTCTTAGGTCCAAATGAATGTTTAACAAGGCTGCGCCTAGTAATTTTACAAGTAGCCTTAGGAATTCATTCATTCATTGTGTAAAAGCGTTCTGCACAAGAGCTGAACTGCTGGGAGAGGTGCAGGGAAGGTAGGGCAGCCTGTCCAAGAAGACACCTTGCTTGGCAGAGGGAGAGGGACGGATGTTCCTTGTCTGTAGTCCAACTTGCTTTAGAATGTATTTTTATTGGCTAATCAATATACAATAGAAATCCACTCCCTAGTCAATTTAAGCACCACTTAATTGAGAAATAAGTGATAAACACATTATGCTTTGCTAGTAGAGAACATTTCAGGGTGATTATGGATGCTCTGCTAAATTTTTTGGCATCCCTTGAGTGAGGCTAATTGCCTTCCCTCAGGGCGGCTCCACAAGCTTGGGTCACATCCTGGCCTTGATGAAGCCAATGAGAGTTTTCCTATGGATTTTTTTTTCTTTTCAATTATTATTTTAAAGAGGGCCATTGTATACCAGCCTTTATCTCTGGTGTTCTGCTTTCCCCTGAAAGCAGGACCTACTTTGACTGCTGGGTCTCTTTGGTTGGCTCTTGTCCAAGGCTCTTTGCACAGGGATAAGGATGCACTCTGTCTCCCCAAATCGAGTCCCTCTGCTCTGCAAGGCTGGTTTGTTGAGGATTTTGCTGGGACAAACCAGCAAATCTTAAAAGCTGTGATGGCCCTTTGGCTGGTCCGGTACCCTCTGCTCTTTCCAAGCAGCCTGACCTCAGCCTGGCTCCCCATGCCAGCTGCCTGAGCTCACCCGCCACAGGAGAGTGGTTCCAGCACAGTGATCCACGCTGCTCTGGGACAGGGCTCTGACTGCTTGGAAAAGCTGGATTTTTTTCAGATCCGGCCTCTTGCCAGCGTGGTGCATGCCCTTCACCAGCCAGTGGAGTTAGCAGTCACAGTGGATGGATATCCATGAGCCCGTTAATGAGGCGCTGGACGAGGGAGTGCTGCATCAGACAGGAGCAGAGCAAGCTTTGTTTAATCAGCGTCTCAAGTCCAGTCTCCAGCTACGACAACTGATTTGCAACGGAAGCCGTCAGGACAAGCTGGGATACAAAAGCCTGAGGATGTGTTATTCTGCTTGGCTTTGAGGCTTTGCGCTGGCTGCTAGTGATAGCTGAGACTTATTAAATTAAAAAAAAAATAAACCACTTATTAGGTGCTCCACGCCGTTCCTGCTGCCTGCGTAGACTTTTGGCTGTGCTGTACCCAGTGCTGCATCCAAGGCCCCATCAGCACCCATCTCCTTTTATGCCAGGATGTGAGCCTGACACCTGTGCTCCATGGCTGGAGCTGAGCCTGCTTGGTGATAGAGCAGGAAGTCTCCTCTTTTGGGGGATTATGACCTGGGAAAGATCTCCCCGTTTTGGAAGAGAGAATAGATCTAAAACTCTGAGAAATTTTCCGGTTGTCTTCATAATTTCTTGGAAGCTGGTGATGCTTCCTGGTACCACCTGAGCTTGTGTGTGTGAAACCTGTGGTCCCTGTTTGCTTTTGGGGATATTCTGACAATTAGGGGTTTCATTGCCCTTATTTCTGCTCTGTTCAGCCCTGTGCTAGGGGAACAGGCTGTGTGCAATTTATAAATAAATATCTATTATTTTGAGCGATGACTGAGAGAGAGGGTATTTCCTGGCTGTGAATAGCTGGAAGAGTTGGAATCTGCTGGCTCTGGAGTGCCAGGCGATTCCGAAACCTGGAAGTCATTATTACTTTTTCTCTCTGTGACCCCTGCCCTTGTCTCACGTGCACACCTGTGCTTTATTCCCGTGCTGGCTTGGCAAAAATAAACACCCTGTTAAGATTGCTGCCCCCTCCACCATGGTGGTGCCTGCCCTGCTCAGGGATATGAGTGACTTTGTTGCCTTGTGGGTAAGGGTGATAAGGGTCCGGGCACATTGCCCCATACCTCCAGCCTTCAGTGGGGCAGGAGTAATGGTTGCAAAACTGGGTCCTGATTTCTTGCCAGAGTCTTGTCTGCTGCCACCACTTCCCTGCCCAGTGCCGGGGTTGAGCGCTGGGAATGTGGTGAAGATGTTGTGACCTCTTTCTGCCCGTTAAGTGTTTGGGATGTTGGGGTTTCTTCCTTCAGAGCTTGACAGGCACAAATCACCAGATGATGGGCTTTGTGTGGGAATTGATGTCTCTGCGTGGTTTTGGAGTTTTCGATTGGGTGCTCCTGAGATGTTGGGAAGCCCTCCAAGGGAATGACCTGTGGGATTGATGCCAACTGTACTTTCAGAAGTGACCTGAGACACTTGGAGCTGTTCCCGGTGTTCAGAATTGTCCTGAAATACCAGCATGATGTAAAAAACAAATGTAGAATTGCTAAATGTATGTTGTCCAAAGATTTTTGCAAGCTGTTGTAACTCCACTGCAAAAAAAAAAAAAAAAAACAACCCGAAAAAACCCCAAAAAACAGCCCTCCACAAAAGCACCCTGGTGGCCCTCTCATGATTTTCCTCAGCTGAGCATCAGGCCCTGGTGAGTCTGATTTGCCTCTGTCTGTGAGGCATGCATCAGAATAATAAAAAAAGCTGAAAATGAAAGAAGTGCTTGTAATTTTTTGGGGAGGTAGTGATGGTATTAGAACAGAAAATGTGAACCAGAGACACAAAATGCTGTAATTTTTTTCAGGGCTTTGATTTGTATCTGACTTAAATTTTAGTGTAGGGACACAGAATGATGTTTTCCAGGTTCCAGTAAGGTTTTACTGTATCTGCTTTCTGTCTGTACAGAATTTCCCCTTGCCACTTCCAGAAGGAGAATATTTTATATACCATTGCTTTAACTACTTTTTGATCTGAACTTAATCATCTTCTTTTACAATGTTTAGGTTAAAGAGATTTTTATGGTGTGCTGGTATTGGCTTTGAAAATCTTTAGTTGCTGATGTCCTTGTTGCTCATTAAGCCCTTTTTAATTTTTAAACCAAGACTGCTATCTAAATGTTGGTTTCTTTCAGTGGAGATCTTTATTCTAATTATTAAAAGTGTTCCTACATTTTCAGCCAGCTAGCTGGATTTCTCATTTAAATGATGTACAGCAACTAGTATTGCATGTTAGTATATAATTGCAGACAAAATGATGTTGTGGAAAATCACTTAGAAAGGGTTTTTCTTTCTCTAAACCAGAAAGAATAAGAGGAAAAGTAGCCGAGGGATTGATCACATTTGTAGTTAATACTATAGATACGGATGTACATGGTTGTTTGAAATTATCGATGCTGTGTCGTAGGTAACCCCACGTTTATGAAGGGACCTGAAAAACATGAATGTGTATTAGATTTACTTGTCCCTCAGAAAAGAATGTTTCTTTTAGTCTGAAACAAGCTTTCTCGAACAGATTTGGAGAGGCAAATGATGTCTTGTATAATTGGCAAAATCAGCCCTCCAAGAAATGCATGGTATTTTCAAACCCAGAACTCATGACTTTGCCTGCAAATATTTTGAATGTTGTTATGGGAGTTGAAGTATTTCACTAAAAACTGGGACTCAGGGGTGTTCTGCCCTCTCTCTCCCAACGCATGGAAATCCGGAGCTAAAGCTTTCTCGTGCTGACTGCCCAACTTGAGAAGCTCAGGGCTTCATCCCCAGTGGTGCTCAGCTTTTTATAATTGCCCCTGGGGCAGTTACGGTGGGTTGTGGTTGTGGCACTCATCAGAAAGTAGTCTTGTTTTAGCTTCTGCCTGGACTTGCCTCTCTGCTTGAGTTTGCAGGGCTGCAAAGTCAGGGTGGCTTGCACCTGTCTCACAGGCTGCTGGCTTTGAGTTGGGGCGAGGTTTGTGTGTGCAGGTGAGAGGTGTTTCCAGAGTGCTGCTGCTGCCCTGAACACGTGTGTAGTGAAGCCCCAGTCTTTCAGCATTTGCCAGAAGCCCTGGTGTAGCTGGAGGGCAGAGGAGCTTGCACCATCCTGCTCTGCCCCGGGCTTCTCCTCCCCGGGGCGCTTGCTGGGGGATGGGAAGGTTCGGTGTCAATCGAGTTCCAGCTTTTTTCCGGTAAGTATTTGTCGATTGAAATTGAAGAATTGTGAGCACAATTCATCTTAGCGCACAGAGAGCAGCGGGTGCGAGCAGAGCTGACTGGGACCAGACATTGACATACGGGCCGTCATCAAACTAATTGTTGTTTGAATTACCTGTTATGATCCGATGACAAATCTGCTTCACTCCTGCCACTGGAGCAGAAAATGTAGCTTGAATTGGCGTGATGTTAGCAAGTGTAAACTGTACTTCAACAAGATGGATAAACCCAATTATGGGGCAGACCTGCAGAGAGAAAATCCATTTAAATCTCGTAATGTTAAGCAGAGCTGTGTTTAATTCATTTGGACCAATTTGGGAATGATGTATGAGTGTTGGTGAACATTAGTCAAAGGGAGAAGGGCTGGAGAAAGAGATGCAGTGCTGAGGCAGGATGGCAGAGGAGAGCTGCACCGTCTCAGTGGTTAGCACTAATGGCTGGGGAAGGCTAAAATGACAAAAAGATGTACTAACTGCTCGTACGAGAACAGCCCAGTGTAAATGAACCAATAAGAGAAACATATGGAGCAGAAAGAAGGTGTAGTATTTTTCTTAAAACTATTGATCTTTCCCATGGAGAACAAAATATATATAAATTGAAAGCAGCGTTTTGTTGGTTTATTATTTTTTTTTTACTGACTGCCACAAGGTGTGAAGGGGTTTTAAAAATTATTTTTCCCCCATACTTCTTGGGATTTTTAAGATTTATTGAAATGCAAGGGAGGAGGCAAGGTTTTTCCTTTAATTTTTTCTCATTATTTTTTCAGGAACAGAGGGTAGGGACTGATCACTTCCTCGTGGTCTTTCTTAGTTCTGTGATTGCTTTGTGGGATGTGTTTAATGTGTGCTTATTCAGAGGTTTTCCAGCTACAGCTTTCAGTACTTTAAGAGAAAATTAAGCACCGTGTTGTGCAGGCAGAACGATTGACATATTCCAGAGGACGAGGATGTTGTACAAAAATGGCCTAAGAAGCTGTCACTGCGTATTTACTGGTGTAATACCCAAAATGTGTGCACTAGGCAGCTGTAAAATGCCATGAAAGATACAAGTGAGCAATCTCATGGAGGAATTGCTTTGGTAAGACACAGAGGTTGAACAATGAATGTATTTGACTGTGTTGTTTGTGGTCTGCAGTGGGTTCCAGCAAAGCTAACCCAGATCCATGTGTTCTGTCTCATTTCGGACAAAAAAAAATCATCTTTCCTTATGTTACTCATTTAAGGCCCTTTCCACAGAATTTAAAGTCCGGAATAAAGAGGCAGCGTTCCTGTTGGAATCTCTCTGTGCCTGTTCCTGCCTTGCTGGGCATCCCCTTGCTTCCCTCTCGTTGTCACAGCACACTGCTCAACTCTTGCAACTGCAGGTAGCAAATAACGTGGGAGAGGGGAACCTATCCCAAGGTTATGGCTCTCCAGGTTGGGCTGTGGAGGTCAGCTAGTCATCTTGTGACCTTTCTAGAGGCTGTTAAACCTAGGGTGAAATAACCTGCTGCTGATATGTAAAATTTAGGACATTCTAGTAATTCCTTATTTCTGGTACACCAAAAAGCTCACTGTTAATAACAAAAGGGATTCTGCAAGGCTTTATTAAATAAAACACAGAGAGAAGAGTTGGACTTCATTTTCAGTCATCTATACTTCAAAGCATATTAATTTTGCAAGGCATGATTTCATTTTGATATCTGTTAAATCTGAGCTATTGAAAATATTTTCAAACAATTTTATTTCTGTGCCTGGGACTCTGAATGAGTAGCACTTCATTGTAATGAAGACAGATCCATCAGCCTTTTCGGGAAGGGTGGTAGACTGTGTTCCTGTCTTGTCCTGAAAGTCCATTTAGCCTCGGTGAAAACAAGCTAAGAAAGCCTGCTTTGAGAGGATCAAAGGAATTGAGCTCCAAGTTGTTTAAAAGGCATAGGACATAGTGGTGCTGGCAGAAAGGTGTTTTATTCCTTTTTCTGGATGTAGCCATGTGGTAATGGCAAAAGGAGCAGTACGATTCTCTGTGAGCTGTGACATTGAGGTGTACCAGTGTTACTTACAGGGTCTGTGTGTAGGTAGGTCCTTCTGGAGAGCCTGGAAGAATCTGTATTAAAATGACAATGTGTAACATGCTGTGAGTGTCACACGAGCTCGATTCTGGCACTGTCACTGAGGGTGAGCCCCGTCACTCACCCCTCCCCTTGCTGTGGGATCAGCAGGGACAGCTAAAAAGCTCTGGGGACTTCATGGTAGCTACTCTTACATTGTCAACACTTCCTCTTGTAATCCCTGCTCTGAGAATAACCAAATATTCAGACTTAGCAACTGTTTTTTCCTGCCTAGTAACTTCATCTCCCACAATGTCTGCCTTTGAGAATGTGTCTGGATTGCCCAGTGACCCACTTTGTGAGAGTGTGTGTTTTCTTTTTTCCCCGTGTGGATAATTTTTTTTAAGTCCCAAAAAACTGGCCCACCAGCTGCTATGCTTTGGAATTGCTTAATGCTTTTTTTTTTAATTATAAAATAGCTTTTACTTGTTTAAAAAAACCCTGAAACAAAACCTTGAAGTGCAAACAAGAGGAATTGAGGGCCTTTTGGTGTCTTGAGATGTGTGCACGTTGCACAAGAATGTTGGGTTCATGCTTAATTAAAAGGTCGCTGTTTGTTTAACGAGGTGACTGCAGGATCTTAGATGCTGACATGGGAGTCACTCTTGGTTTGGGGAGCACAGGTCATATGGAATGTGTGTATTATAGGGATGTAGTGTGTATCCTGCCTCTCTCCTTTAAGGAGCGTCATTCAGCTGATAAGGATCTTGGACGTGGTGTTGTTTAAAATGGAAGGAAGGATGCAGAAGTTGTTGAACCCAAAGGGTTGAGATGGCTCTTGACTGTTACAGACAGTTTTGTTTGTCCTTTGACCTGGTTGTCTCTGCCTCAGTTTGCCCATCCATGAAATAGGACTAGCACTGCTTACCTAATACTTAGCCTAAGGCATAAGGTCATATTCTCTGTATTTTGGAAAATGGTGCTGTCTTGAAAGGACTTTGGAGAAGTGGGGTTAAAGTAAATAAGACCCGGATAAAACGAAAGAACTGGTTTTTTTTTTTGTTTGTTTGTTTTTTTTAATGCTCCCTTCCCCTGAAGCTCTCTTTTCCTTTTGACTTCCGACCAAAATCATATGTAAAAACATAAGCTGCTGATTGATTATGCCAGCTGACAGTTTGTCAGGGTGGGAGCTGTGTATTTGGACTTGTTTCTTTTCTCTCCTACCAGATACTGATTGTGTTCAATAATTATGTATACGAAAGAATTTTCATTATGGCATTGTGGTTTCATGTTCTCAGAAATGTTTGGACCGGGATAGCCATGGGAAGCCAGATTGCATGACACATTTCAGGCTTTGTTTCTCCCTCACCACATGCACATTTCTTTTTTATTTTTTTTCCCTCTCCTCTTAAAGTGAGCAAAAGTTGTATTGATTATAGCAGTCTCATGGAAAATCCCACTCCAAAGTCAATAGGACAGTTTTACTAAAGAACGATTCCCACTCACCCCCTCTCCATGCTACTGTACTTTATGCCTGCTACAGGGATCTATAGTCCAACCAAAAATTACTAGAAAATGAATGTGTAAGACTTGGGCCAAATACACCACCAAGGACTCATCTTCTTGTGCTTACAGTCCTGTAAGAGAATGTGCTCACACAAAATACTTCTCCTTGAGATTGTTCTAAGGGTTTAAACAGATTCTACCATTTCTAAGAGCTGTTTCAGAGCAAATTGCTGATCTTGTAATTTTTAGATGTTAAACTCCCATTTTTATAGTGATATAATTTGTTTATATTTAATGGTGATGAACTATTACTCTAGCAAGTCAGCTTTTATAGGGCTGCCTGTAACCAAATCTCAGCAACAGGGCTGTGAATTTTACCTCAACAACTTTGTGAACTTCAAAGTCTATCTGGAAATGTGTGATGCTGTGATTATTTGTTGATGGTTTTTTTTTTTTCCTAACAAGAAACAAACAGAATGGCAAAAGAAAAAATTCACCCTAATATCACAACATGTCAGGGAATAGAATGGTGAAGAGTTCTAGCAACAGCATCAACTTTCATTTGCTGCTTATATTTAGTGTTTTCCCATGTCTGACTTTTCTGGTAAACACTATTTTTCAAAGTGAAGAAGAAAAGCATGTTTTAAGCATAACGGGTGGGCTGGGTAGGCTTGTTGGAAACCCAGTGCTTCATTTCTTGGGAAAAGTTCAAGCTAGCTAGCATGAATATTATAAGACAGCTTTTTGCATATATCATGTTTCAAGGTATTTACAAAAATCTGTGTTGACTTGTATTTTTGTGTGCTGTTTTACAGTTAGACAGAGTGGTGGGAGTATGTATTACGTAAGGAGTTGGGGGTTTTGTGTGTTTGTTTTTCTTTTTTTTTTTCCCCAATCAGTATGCAAAATATTGGTTGCATTGGTGTGTGAATTGAGGGGAACCAAATGAATTGGTTTTCTGTCAAAAACCACAAGCAGAGTACATGGGGTTTTGATTTCTGCTTTAGTGGTTCGGTTATCGTTGTTATTTACAGCAAGAGTGGCTTTTTATCTTTGAGCTGGTGCTCTTTAGCCTACTTTGCAATTGAGTTCTTGGTTTTGTGGGTTTTATCAGCAGTGTTCAGCCTAGCTTCCAGAGTTGTTAATTTTGCTGTTTGCAAGTCCCATTTCTAGCTAGATCTTTAAGGTAGATGAGTAGGAAAAGTGCTTGAGAATTACTGTAGGGTAAAATTCCTCTCCTTGACCGTGACAAACTGGATGGAGACAGAACACCTCACTTTCAGGAAAGCTACCTAAGGACAAGTCAGACTCTGAAACTGCTTGAAGAGCTGCTTCTCTCAGAACCTTGTCCATGTCTAAAACCTCACCGATTCAGGACATAATTAAATTATTTAAAAATGACAATTAAAAGAATGAAAGAAATTGTTTAATTTCTACTACAAGTGACTCTGAATGCTTCTTTCGGTAATTCTTTTACTTCATATTGCCTATATAAAATATATACTGAAGAAGAAAAAATAATCAGGACCCTTGAATTTCCCACCTGAAGATTGATAATGAATGTTTGGAAGGTGAAGAATTTATGCTTTTTAAATTTACCAAACATGAAAACTCCTATGTTTTCACGTATTTGAGAGCAGTGGAAACCTCTTGAAGGTGAAAGCTAACGTTTTTCTTCTAGCATCATGCTCCTAAGATCTTGTACTGTTTAAGCAACATCAAATACTGGCAGACATATGATAAAACTGAAAAATAGAAAGTCTGTTTGCTCCCATCAATAACCTTGGGAAAGCCAATAGTGATGAAAGTACTTGATTCAGTCACTACTGCCCCCCACCCCCTCATACTGTGCAGGATCCTTCTTTCTGATAGACTAACTTTTATAGGACAGTTTTTCACTGTACATCTCCACTTTCGTCTCGCTGTTATCAACTCAGTAATACTGGGTTAAGAACTAAAGCTAGCAATTAATTAATTGTTGATTAATAAAAAACTAGTAGTGCTTTCTAGTTTAACCGTAGTGTGGCCATAAATACCTTTTAGAAGGCTTTGTCTATGTGATGTCTTCCTTAGAGGACACTTTCTGTATCTAGAGCACAACTGAATTTTGTCCTGCAAAGCATGGATGGTTCTAGAGAGAAATGTCATTTCTTGAAAATATGCTGAAGAGGCCCATGCATAGTTTGGGGCCCATGGATTGGGGTGGTAAAGCCTATACTTTGACATAATTTATCTTCCTGGGGTTGGGAAACAAAAGACTACACAGAAAATGAGCAGCAGAATAATTCATCTTATTGATAGGCATGAAATTAGTGGCAGCAGGAAGAGGAAATTTGTTGCCTGTTTTATACCATTTTGCTGCGTGTCCATCTCTTTTGATTGCAAGGAATTCTCTCCTGCTTGAAGATTTTATTTTGATTTTATGGCTTGCAGCATCAGGGCTGTAGTCTGTCGGTGATGTAGCAGTGCTTTCACGGGAGTGGGGTACAGTTTATAGGCACAGTAAACACCTCCTGATGGTTCATTCCAATTAATAAGTGTATAACCCCCCACGTGCTGTAGAAGGTGATTTTATGTGATCTTCTGTGATTAGTGGTGAGAAATGTAGCTTTATATATACAAACCCATTTTATAAATTGCAGACTATATTTAATTAGCATTATGCACCCGCGGCCACCTCATCTACACTTCTGCCGCTAATCCGTCTCCCTGGGACTCCGCTGCTCCAAACGGCTCGGTGTCTTCAGCCAGCATTTGCAGATTAATAAATCTGCCAGGGAAGCATTCCCTCCTTATCTGTGTGTCTGTGGAAATATCCCCAAATGTTAACTCTGACCACAAGTCTGAGATGAGCAATTTTTATGTCTCAGCTGCTGGCAGCTCTTCCCGTAGCTAAAAGTGCCATGATTTCTGAAACCTGATGCTTTATCCTCCAGTACTAGAAACGGGAGTTTAATTCCCCCGGCGAGGGGAGGGACCCAACTTTCCAGCAGAACAAAGTCAGCTCATTTGTTTCTCTTGTTCTTAGTCACCAGGCTTGAGAAGGCTGGATGTGGTGTGTGGAAGTACTTGATTATGCTGTAGGAAGTTCCTGGGATGCTTGCTCAGGGACACTTGTTTTAGCTGGGACAGGGATAAGTCTTCGGGGAGATCCCGGAAACTGGTTTTCTTTGTTACTACTTCTCAGTTTGTCGACCACTCAGAGGGGCAATGTGTTACTTAGCATCGATGTTGCATTTCACAGGTCTCTCATTTGAGCAGTTTCCCTTTTCCGTGCCTCCCTTGTTCACTCCCATCTGTTTTTTGGGCAGGGTCAGTCTTTCTCACTCTCTTGTTTGTACAGTACTTAGCACAAAAGGACTCTGTTCTCTGGTGGTGCCTTTGGGCACTGCTGTTAGACAAATAAAAGGGTATAAAGTTTGCATCAAACTTTTTTGCAACCTTTCTTGCACAACGAAGTGCCTGTGCCAATCTGTATAGTGCAGCGATGTCTCAAATGCTGGATGGTGCTGCGTGAAGGATTCAGTATGATTTTGTGATCTGTAACTCTAATATTGTGTTCTCAGCCACTCTGGATTGCAGACTTACACATAATTATAAATCCTGCCTCCAAACTCTCACTCTGTGAACAAATATGGTTCCTATAAAAGCAACAGTAGCAGTCTTGTTACTTAAGTTAATTTAGAAAGCCCTGAATAATACTTTATGAAGTAATTACTTTTTTATTATTATTTGGGATTAAAATGTCAAATTTTTTTCTGTATTTCTTTAAAGTTGTTTCCCTGAACAGTAAGCAAGGGTCTACTTAGAATACATTGTCTCTGCATAGGAGATCAGATTCCCTAGAAATGATATAAAATACCTCTGGGCGAATGTGCCTTCATCCCCTCAGGAGACAGTAAATTTTTGGACCTTTTTTTGGTTTTGTTTTTGGTTTTTTGATTTTTGTTTCTTTCTGTGAGCTTCAGAAGCCCACAGAAAGAAGCCTGGAATCCCAAAGGCTCAGGCTAATTCTGTGGTGAAACTAAAGAGAGTTGTGCCCTTCTTAACTGAAGATAGAAGACTGTGATAACTCAAGGCCTGAGGACTTTATGAATTTGTCCCAGGGTCTGGACATGTTTTTTGATGTGCTGGGAATGGATATGGAGAGGAGACACTGTGTGCTCCTACAGCTGTATTGGAATGTATGTCCACATCAGAGATGGTCAGGGGAAATAATTTATGGATAGATGAAGAAAAAGAATAGAGAAGGAGGTATGTGGAGACATCTCTCTTCCCCATTCTGCTGATTATTTATTATTTTTCCTCTGAATATTTGCTGGATCTTTCTTCAGTGATGCAGGAAGTTACATGAAATAGCAAATGGAGCCAGGTTACAAATTGTGTCTGCCTCAACAATCCTCCTTCCCCCCTTCATATTTCATGTTAGCTGGCTGTTTAATATATGTAAAATTGAGCTAAGATTTTAAAATTGACTGTGGGACCTTGATAAACTAAAAACCTGAGCGAGTAATTGATGGCATGGTGAGCCAGGCATCTTGGTGTGTTTATGTGGTTGAAATCCCAAGCAGACAGCCTGAGGTGGTTCTGATTGTATTTTAGGTGGGAAAGTGAGAAATGATGACGTCCAGTTGATTTAATTCTTGCAAGGAGCTGATGTGGACAGACCCAGATGTCAAAGACAATGAGCTGAGTGTGAGCTCTTGCTTCTGTTTGTCACTGAGAGGTTTATGGTGGTCAAAGATGGGAGCACCTCCTTGATGGCCGAATAATGTGTGCCCATGCCCTGTCTGGCAGTGTTGGTTTCTTCAGCTGGTGGGGGTCAGGGCAGGGGGCTTGGAGAGCCTGGAGCTGCCACACAGCTGGAGCGTGTTAGTGCTGAGAAGCTGGCGGAGTACTCGCATGTCTGAAGTATGCAGCGCCTCTGGGACACGTGTGAGGCAACGCTGTTTACTTGTATCTACTTGTTTGCTGGGATAAAACTGCATAGTGCAAGCTTGTATCCGAGGCCACCTCTGTTATTCCTGGATAGTCTCCAAAAGTATCTCAAGGCATTTATAGTCTCCCCTCCTTTGCCCACGATTTCCTTGGAGCGCTGCTGACCAGGGCCGTGTTGTGACTTTGTTTCAGATTGATGTTGAGCAGGGCTGCTGTGCACTGCAGAGGTGTTTCTAGTAAGCGCTAGGAGCGTGTTTTGCTGTATTCAGTTATACTCTGAACCAAGGAAAATGCGTGCAGGTATTGTATCTGATAACAGTTTGATAATGGAAACACCAGTTTGATGTTTCGGCACAGCATTGTTACCTTGAGGAGTAGGAATAGAAACTAGCATTACAACTCTTAAGAAGACCTTGCCATGTTTTTGACCTGCAATTAGAAGAGCTAACTATGATCTTAATCAATGAAATCCTGTTTGGAGTCCTCTAAAAAGAACTTAATTTACTGTAGTAAAACATACAGGAACTACCCACTGGTGGGGCGTTTTCTCCCTGACTAGTAGTTTGGCTGATCTGATTTGCTCAATCCCCATGACACTTGCACTGCTTTTCCTCTTTCTTTCCTCTCCTTTCCTTCCCTCTCAATGCTCTACAAAGCTGCCTCAAGAGTGGTCCTCTTGTCACAGAGACTGCAAATGCCACCTTGGGCACCTGAGTAATCTTCGGCTTCATCTTCTGCAGAGCTGTGGTTTTCTCTGGGAGCTCTCACGTTTAACACAGATTCCACTGTGCTCCCTCTCAGAAGTACCTGGCTGGGACACTGTTGTCTTGCAGGAGTAAGTCCCCTGTTGGAGGTGTTATTGCCAAGGGTTTACTGAGTGTCTGGTGGAATTCAAACTTTGTCTAAGACTTGCTTTCCTGTTTTCCCTTCAGATAAGATTTATGACTAGAAGTCGTTGTTTGTTTGTTTTTGGGGTTTTTTTTTTTGAATCGTGTTAGCCTCTTTTTGTGAATGATTTCAGAGTGGTGTTCCTGCCTGTTGCATGTCCCTTTTTATAACTTTTACATATATATGTGTGTATATATATATATGTATCACATTGATGTTATTGTAAGGATTAGTTTCTGTTCCCTTCACCTGAGAACCCTCATTGCTATCTTTTCCTTGATGGACAAAACCAGTTTGAAAGCACCACAATTCCTTGATTGGATTTCTAGTGTGATCCCCTTAGGTTCAGCAAACAGAGCATTTCAGGAAGCAGTGGTTTTTTCAAACTAAATCTCATATGTGAGGATGAGATGAATTGATGGGCATGTTTTTGTTACCAGATTGGGAGAACAGAAAAGCCCCACCTTTTATTTTGCCTACTTTGTTGTTTCATGTAAGGCTATAACTGACCCTCTCCTTGTCTATCCGTATCTGGTTCCTCAAATGTGTGGGTTCTCCTCTTCCTTCCCCTCCTTTCTCCTTCCAAGTTGTGAATGTTGATTTGGGCAGTTTATTCCTGACCAAGATCCAGCAATTGTTTGAATTGAAATAGTTATTGTAAGTCAGCTTATGTGTTTTGGTCTTTTTTCCCTCTCTCTCAAAGTTGGGACAGCCTGTGCAATGTGTTTCATGAAGTCAACAGCTGAATCTTTTAAATTACACCCTCTTGTCCCTTGCTCTTTCTTCCTCCCTCATACTTTGGCTGTGGAGTCTGCTGGAGAGGCGGAAAACAAGTTTGGCACCCACATGGTAGAGAGCACTGATTAGTTCCTAAAAGAAGCAGCAAGTTGATTGCTTGCAGAGATGATGTAAGCCATTGCTCTGGGGTACATCAGGTTGGATTTCTCATGCTTTATCTTATAAAGCCTAAATTAACAGCTGGTTTGGTTTGAGTTCTTCAGGATCTGACTAAAGGATTACAGTCCGTTCTCAAGTGAGTCAATCTAGTTTAATTTATTTCAGGTCTATCAAAAAAGATCAATCAAAGCTCTTTTGAAAGTAAAGCTGTAATCGGCCTGTGTACTTAGATGTCACTGGTTTTGTATTTACTTTACTTCCCTGGTGGAAAAATGTTCAGGCTCCAGCTAAGACTATATTGCAGTGAATTTTTTATTTTTTGAAGTAGTTAGATTTTTTAGAAGGCTGCTTGTGTTTTGAGAAACATTGCAGCCTGCATATGCATCTAACAGAGTCTGCTCCTGTTTTTCTTTTGAGTCCTTGAACTTGAAACTGTACTTGAACTGGGAAGGATCGTGGTTTAGTGGTTAAAAAATACAAGTAGGAGTTGGGAATCCAGATTCCTCTCCTGATTGCTAGACCTAAGACATGACCTCAGGCATCTCCTTTAATTGCTGTTTGTCTCAGTTTCCCCATTTGTACAATAAGAACAACAGCATTCGAACAGGATCTAGACACAAAGTAGCCTGTGTTTACATAAGGGTGCGATTTAGAAATCAGCATATTCCACTGAGTGCAACTCCCTGTACACTTTCTTAAATCAGTGGTCTACATTGTTGTCTTAATGCGTGTAGAGCTGGAAATGACAGTACAGCTAATTCTAAACCGAGTTTTTGGCTGCATGGACTAGCTAATCAGATTGTAGGGAGACAGGTTGCTGCAGCCTCAGGAAACAAAGTACTGAACTTGTATAAAACCTCTCTACCAGTTTCTGGGTTTTAAAATCTTTTGGAGCCTGAGTGTCCTGGCAGACTTCATGCCAGATCAGGTATCATCTGGCTTCCTGCCATGGACATAAACTCCATACCATGGCCTCTTGTTAATTTGACAAGAACATAATTGAGTGCCCACACCCTAACTGGAGAGATGCTGGATGATCTGGTACTGCAGACGTGTGATAAGCATCATGGAAATGTGGCCTGATTTTAGCAATTGCACAAGAGATTGTATGAGTTCCGTTTAATTAATTCCAGAACTGATTTTAAGGTGTTCATTTCTACATGCAGTAAAGGTAAGAGCATGGCATAAAAAAAATCAGAAAAATATGCAGCTGAGGCTTCAACCAGAGATTACTCATCACCCCTCTTCTGTATTTTTCCTTTCATGGGCTGAATGTGAAGTTGTTCATTTTGCAGCATGTAGCTCTGTCTCTCCGAATCCCGTTCAGGTCCTTGCTGGACTTTTGAAGAGGAGGAGGAGGGGCTCTGGCCAGCCAGCATCATGTCCTTCACCAGTGGAGAAACCCCATTGCCTGTCTTGCCACCAGTCCCCCAGTACCTCCCCCTGACTGCCATGGAAGGCTCATGGGAGTGAGGCGTTATGAAGCAATGCTTTGGAAAATGGAAAGGGTGTCTTGCAGGTGCTTTCAGCAGCAGAGAGTTTTGCACAGCGAAGCGTCTATTTAATACTTGCTGCATTCTCTTTCAAGCAAAGATTTTCTTGAACTTTTTATTGTGGTTAACTTGTTCGTTTTTACCTTTCCTCTTCTTCAGGTTTAAAAAAAATATAAAAAAAGTAAAATTCAAGCTGGTAGATTTCTGAACACACTTGCAAATTCAGCTCCCTCGTGTTGCTCTTATCTGCATTATTTTTCATCTGATTATGAGTTAGAAATACATGACTGTATTTTCAGCTGATAAGAAGCTGGTCTTTTGAGTTTCCTGAACTGCTGGTGGCAGTTTTGATGGGCACCTTTGCAATGGGAGTGTCTTGAGATGGCCTTGCCTTTTCCTGGTCTGTGTGACAAATCTCTGCTATGACCTCTTTGGGTTCTTGCTTAAGAAAAGCTTCCATATAAATTTTAAATATCAGAAATAAATGGCTTAAGTTCCTTTTATGTACCATCTGTCTGAGTCTTTTTGTTCTAGTCCACTTCCCAGTCATCAAGCAATTCTCCTCAGTCTCCAACCTGAACGAGTGAAATGACTGCCAGTCCTCTTGCAGATAGAGAGTGTTTTTAAGATCATCTCTCCACGTCTTTAAAAAGCCAGACATTCTTTGGGCAGCTGCTCTCACATGTGAGGACTTTAAAAGAAGCAGCAGCAGACAGGTGCTTGGAGGCTAAATATGGGATTCTTAGAGTGTCTTAGCATAATTTTTTTTTAACAATAATAATTATACTGAGAGATCAGTCAGGATGCTGCTTGTTGTATCAGTAAATGTGATACACTTTATGTGATAGATGTGAGTCCTGTATGAGTTATGGCTGTCCCTGTAGTATTCTGTGCTCCTTCTGGAGGTGGATACAGGTGTATTCTCCCACCTGAGTGTTACTCTTGGGAGCTTGATGATTATTCTGATCATAATTTCCAGTGGCTGGTTCGTTTTCTCTCTCAAGTATGGGGATGTTTATCAGGTGTTTGAGGTGTGAAGACTGTATCTGCTCTCTGTTAGTGAATTGAGGACTACAACAGTGGTCATTAATGTATACTTTTCACCCTGTTTAGAAGCAAACTAACAATCAGTGAGTACCTTCCTGTTTCTGTCCTAGCTAGCAACCTTCTCCAGTAATGCCTCCCAGTAAAGTCTCCCCTTTTAAAACCCAAGTTGCTGGGAGTGCTTCCTTTTGATCCTTCCCTGCGCCTGGACCTTCCATAATGCCACACCCCATCCCTGCTGCTCTTACCTCGGTTAAAACAAACAAACAAACAATAACACATCAAGAAAGGAGGTTCAGAGCAAACGCTGATAATTGTGCATGTAATGTAACTGGAAGTGTTTCATTGACATGCTTATGTGAGCTGCTTCTTCATCTTAGTGCTTGAATGTACCACTAGACTTACATATTGCTTCTTGTGGCTGCTCTTTGATGCAGGTAGGCCATATTCTAAATAGGCTTGTTGCTATGGTGAAAATAGGAGTCCTTGTCTGCTGAGTGTAACCTTTCCTACTTTCCTGGACATTGGCATATTTTTTTTCCCCCTTCCTCTTTTGAATATGCCATAGTAGAACAGAATTGTGTTGTCTTTTAGGGAAAGGAATTTCAGTTGACAAGTTGGGTGAGAGAACAATACTTTCAAGGTGTCTTCAAGAAGTTGTGGGTGGTTTTCGAGGGATGAGGGGAGAGATTGGAAATCCTTTTTGTGATGACTCAGCACTGCTGAGAGCACTGCGTGATTTTCTCCCCCCCCTCTGTCTTCAGGGAGAGAGATGAAAAAGCTTTCCCCTGCTCTTTCCATTACCTGGCTTCTTTCAGTTATTTTTACAAGGTTAATGCATTGTGCTCAGAGTTTGCATTGTTGTGCCAATAAAACTTTAATAATGATGATAAGATTGACGTGCACGCGGGCAGAAGATGAATCTTCGGGATTTAGTTGAGAAAGGAAGGTGCGTGTTTGTCAGCTGCCTGAAAGGTCCAAGGACTGCTGAGGCTCATTTCAAAGGCTGTGGGAAGGGAGTGCTCTTCAGGGCTGATGGCTATAAAAGCTGAAGATGGCTGCGCCTGTCCATTAATCTGTTGAACTCATTGTTCTCCGGGTCCCCGTTTTATTTTGTTATTATGCTGCATTTTGTGCAAAAGGAACTGGAAAAATCAAGTGTGACTAAGGGCTTTGTAAGGCAGCAAGCTCTTAAGGAGAAGGGAGAAAAAAAGGGTGAGACTCTTCTTTCTGCTGCTCTGCTGTCAAGGACGGCAGTGGCTGCTGCCGTCCCCCAGCTTGCCTGATGTGTGTGTGCTCCTGAAGCAGGAGTTTGGAGGTGGGGGAGCAGCTGCCAGAATACCTGGGGCTTGCCCTGTCCTGGCCCTCGTGTAGGCTGCTGTGGGCACACTGTCCCTCCACTGCCGCTGTCCCTGGCTCGGCTGGGAGCTGGCTCTGGGACCACAGCACAGCCAGAAATCCACTGCTAGGAAGCCACAGCTCTTGGCTCCTGGCTTTCTGCTGAGGATTTCCCCTGGAGGTTTGAAATAACTCCCCACACTATCCACCTTCTCTTTGACTTCCCAGCAATGAGTCTGTTTCTTATTTAAAGTCTATTTTTCATAACTGCTCCGAAGTCTTGAAAAAAAGAAAACCAACAGTGCTTAATTCAAGTTCAGTTCTTTCTTCCCTGTAACCTCTGTTAGTATTTCATATGAAGATGATAAATCTTTTAAAAAAAAAAAAAAAAAAAAAGCGCTGTGTCATCCTTGAGCTCTTCTGGGGAAGTTAAGTTGTAGTTGAAACTAAAACCAAGGGTCAGGGTGTAGGAAATCCCATGCACCTAATTTTAGAGGATCTAAATTAGAGAAGTTTTATTTCTGTCGCTTGAAATGGTTTTTAGGAGCATTCACTTATGCCTTAGCCTTGTCCTAAGGGTTTAATTCCCTCTTCTTTGTGTTGATCAGCACAAGTCACACCAAGCACCAAGTCACTTAAAAGCTTAGGATGGTATCAGAGGAGTGGGAGGGAGGGCTGTGACTAGCTTAGGTTTTGCTGTTGAATGAAGCAACACACAGAAAAATAAATGCCTTGTGTGGGAGAATGGCCTGGCCTTTCACCATGAAGTAGTCTTTGGTAACAAAGACTTGGGGACTTCTGCTTTCATTTTTCTTACACCTGTTATTATCAATGTGTATGGGCAGCATACAGTTGGCTTCTTCCCTTTTGTTTTCACAGTCATCCAGGAGTATTTATCCAAAAAAACATTTTTGGAGGGTGACCCCTTCTCTGAATAAGGGCCCTGCTGTGCCAGCATGGGTCTCCTTGGCCCCAGGGATGCAGGTATGGGAGAGTTGTGCCTGGAAGGCTGCAGGTGCTGCTGGGCATGGCCAGCTCTCCATGTGCAGCTTTATCCAAGGTGCCATCTCTCCACCCCAACAACTGGGGAGGAAGGGCAGTTAGACAGTGAGAAGAGGATCTGGATTGGGATGGAGAGTGAGATAGTGCATGAAAAGGTGTCGTGTTCCTGGCTCCACCCTGCCAACATCCCGCTTTTTTGTGCTGCCTGGGCTTCACGCTGGGACTGTGCTGCTGTGGGCCATTTCAATAGCTAAAAAAAGGAGTAAACCAAGGGATAACTTGGTGAATGACCTGCCTGTCCTAGCAAATTTAGTTTAATTTAGAAGTTTAAAAATGTCCCTGTTATCCGCTAATATTAGCATTTTGTGTGACCTGACCTGTTACGTTTGTGACCCGAGCGAGGAGAGGGGAAGCGGTGCTGAATGGCACTGCTGTACTTGAGGCTATTTTTCTCCCAGCCTCAAAAGCAGGACAATATCCCAGAATAGCAAGCAGTGGGGAAGTCACGCTAGAGTGGGGACAGCCTGCCGTGCCCGGATGGCTGCAGTCCTGGTTCCTCTGCGGGACGGGGACCTGAGACCCGCTCGTTTGTCATCACTGGTGCCGCGGCTGCTGCGGGTCAGCCTTGCTGCTGGCGTGCTGCCTGCCCTGGTGGGTCCCAGATCTGCTCACTGTCGCAGCTCCTGCTCCTGCCTGAAGCCCCGTGGGGCAGCAGGGTGGCCTTTGCAGCAGTGCAGAACATCACCCACCATGGGAGGTGGGCTGGGGGTGGCGTGGGGCCACGCACGTGACGGAGAACTGAGATGTGGGATCTATTTCCAGCTCTGCCACAAACTTCCCGTTTTCATTTTTGGAGCGAACCACTCAAAATCCCTCTCCTCTGTCCTGCCCATATGCAGAATGGGGCTGAGCGTTCTTTCCTCATGGGAATGGTCTTTAAATAGACCTTGGCTTAGAGAGCACGTTGCTGGATGGGTGCAAGACAGTATCAAAGAATGACTGGAGATGGAGATCATGTGGGAAGTGTATTAAAAAATTAAATCAAAGTACTATATAGGTTTTTTTTAAAGTTAAAAAAATCTTCCAAGTCTCCCATGCCTGTCTTTTTATCATGAGATTAAAAGAGGAGGGCTGGCAATGAAAAGTTCCTGCAACTGTCCTTTGAATAAGGAAGTATTGAGAGGATGAGGAGGAAGGGCTTTGGCAGGTTGGCTGGTCATCCTGGACAGGTCTGGCTGCATTCCCCATCTGAGTGAAGAACTCAAATTTCCCCAGCTTCCAGCAGCAGAGGTGACATTGGCAGTTGAGTTAACTCAATGCCTTTGTTAAGAGGAAGCATTTTCTCACTAGTTAAATATACTGCGTTTCCAAAATCCTGTCTGCTCACATGTTTTGTGTTAATAACTGCAAGTGCACAAGCGCAAGGTTGATCATCAGGTACCCCACTTCTCCCCCCTCCATGTAGGATTTGGTTGAAGGGATAACAACAGAGTCGTTTTCTTACCAAATTCACCAGAATCATACACAGACCTTTATGTTTATATTTGGCTAAATTTTGTGGGTTTTGTTTTCTACATCCTGGGGTAGAATCAAGCGTGTGAGGGGGATTTTCCTTACAGTAGTCTTTATGTTGGTCTTTCTTTAGTTTGATGTCCTTTATAGGATAGCTCTACACTTCTTTGGGGGGGGGTTAGTTGTGATGCTGCAGAGAGCCAGTAACAGCCATCAGACCACTGAGGGAAGTGTTTCCAAGACACATGGCTTTGGCATGTTTGCTGCCTGTGTATTTAAGTGCTGTATCTGTATCCGGATGGTTCCTGGCCAGGTATATTTGCATCTGTTAGCACTATCTGTAAATCACCTTGACACCTTGCCTGAGTTGTGTTAAATAAACGTGAGATCCCTGTGAAAATGCGCTCATTGGAGTTTATCAGGTGAGATTTTCTTGGAGAGGTAGTTTTATCAGTGACATTGCTTCTGCCAGTAAATTTGACCATTATTGGAAAGGAGGAATTAAAATCACAGAATCAAAATAAAATTGAAATGAAAGTAGTTGATGGCAGCAGTGGCCAACCATGTGATTTGGGGAAAATGAAAAAAGCTGATGAAGCAGTCACACCACAAAGAAAACTTTTTCTGTCTTTCGCTCCAGAATAACTAATGGTTGTGTTGATTTCCAAAGTGTCTGCTGCCAATTGATTTACACTCTGATAATAATCTTAAGTTATTTCGTTTGTCTTCTGTAAATATATGCAGAAGTTGTAATGACAAACAAACAATGTTTCTGCTGTTCAGACCTGCTGCATATCATGGAGAGCAGAAAGAAAAGGTCTGTGCTGTATTTCTCTGGGGCTCTTATATCTGTCTGGGAAATGGTAGAGAAGGGTTTGCCTTTGCATGAGAGGCTACAGGGCAGGATTCCTGAGAATATTTAGTGAATGCTAGCAAAGTTGATCTTAAGCTGCCAAGGATATGGTGTGTTTTTTCTTGTCTCTTCATAAGTCCTTCTTTCTCTGGGATGTTTGCATGTGAGATGTATGAGAAATCCCCCCGGAGCAGAACTGAAGTGGAAATGGCCTCATGTCTCTAATAAGGGATATGGAGAATATCTGTTTGATTTTGGAGATCAGCATCCCTTCCTTTTCCCTTTATGAAATCTATGTGTTTCTCAGTATATTGACATCTCTTTCCTGAGGGAAAATGTTTTCCTGCCTGAAGAGGATACACAGTGCCCTTGGTAGCCTCTCTGCCCCTGTTCCATGCTGCTCTTGGTAGTGGTGGCAATAGTGAGCATTGCCCAGTGTTTCACCCTCTGTGGGGCTGCTGAACGTGAGTTTGTGATTGCCCAGGGTGGTGGGGCTCTGGAAGGTGGTGAAAATTACTTTATATGCATCAAAGGAGCGAGCCTGAGAAAAGGCTGAATAAAACAGACTGGTTCCAACAAGGTAAAGGTTTGTTTAGGATTACTGATGGAGAACAGTACGAAGTTGACCCGCTGGGACCCACAGCTGAGTGGAGAGCAATGGTGCAGGGCTCAGTGAGCCTGCGGCAAGGATGCTCTGCTAAATGAGTGGTCTTGGGACTGGGGGTTTTAATCCTTTCAAGTAGGTGCAAAGTGTAAGGGATTAGAAAATTTGGGATTATTTGTAGGAGTTCCCTTATATAATGTAAGCATACTTTAAATAGATCCGTATATTCATTTCATTCATGCAACTGTGCCGTGCTTAATTTATCATGGCTCTGTAGCCCAGACAGTACCTAAAATGCTCTCAGCTTAACATGTGCTGCGGGGGCTGGAGCAGAAAGCTGTATTAGGAGAAAGCAGGATTGAAGGTTCTTTTGCCAAATGAACTTTATAGGAAGAGTTAATTGCTGGATATTTCATGAGAGCCATGACCTGATCCTCTGTAGTAAGTCTTTAAACAGAATCTGCAGTTAGGCATTTCATTGCAGTGGGAGTTCTGTTTAGTGTGGAAAACACTCTGGGACTGAAGAAGGAAAAAATAATGACACAGGTGTGTTTACTTTTTTGTCTGGTTTTATCAACTTTTATTGTGCCAAGTTAGGAGAAGGGAGTTAAAAGGGACAATAACTTGTTCTGACTGTGTTTGCTGATATAACACCGCAGAGGATGGGTCAGTTTTGCATTCATCCATTTTTTAGTGGCTTGAACTTGGTCAGTAAAGCAGCTGAGTCTCTGGTCACTCCTTCAGAGTTCCTACCTTGCAGGCATAGTCTGTCTGTAGCCAGGCATGTGTCTTACAGAGCAAACAGGGGCAGAAGGGTTAGTACACAGCATTAGCTTTGAAGCAAACCTTTATTTTTCTGCTTCAGGGTTTCACATCAAGTCACCCTCCCTCCTCCCAGATTTTCTTCCTTGCCATCTCCCTCTCCTCTTCCAGGTTTCTTATCATCACTGTACAGGCTAGCAGCTTCTTTCAGCCTTGCAGCTAAAGAGGGCTTTGCTACAGCCAGGAAAAAAAAAAAAAAAAAAAGAAAACCAAGTCCCAAAACACCCAACCCAAACCCTGGGTCCTGTCCTGATATTTGTCTCATAACTGAGGCAGCTCAGTGGCCAGGAGATTGCTGAATGGCTGGAAATCACGGCTATCTGAAGTCTATGGAGGGGCCATGTGTGCAGCTACATCTAAAATTTTTATCACCACCACTGCAGGTGAAAGACTTTCAATTCGTCTGTGCTGGTCCAGTGAAGTCTATTTTATTTATGTGCTTCCAAGCCCTTAAAAACTTCTTTTAGGGTACATCAGTAGGGAGTTAATAGAAACTTTGAAATATGAAAAATGCCTGTGGGTTAAGCAAAAACCTACTTGACCAACTTGAGCATAAAGCTGGTACTTAGTTGGTAGGTCATTTGCTCTGGGGGAGAGGGGAAGGTGTTCTGCTGGACCACAGATAGCATTTCCCAGTGGGAAAGAAGTTGTAAACACAATTAGCAGCTCTTAATTTAGGAAGCAGTGTACGTTTTATTTTGCTTGTATTTGTATAGTCTTGTAGAAAACGCTTCTAAGTCTCACTGCAGCTGGTTTTGTTTTAATATTAGCTCACTACATTTATTTGTACGTATGAACTAGGTAGCACGTATATGGGCCACTATAAAAATAATGACATTTGGAAAGAGTGAAAATATTCAATGGTTTATTTTCTTCCTTGTAACTTTCTTGAAAAACCCCAGCAAACAAAAAGTACCATCACAGAGGAGTTTAAAACTCTGGCTTAAAATGTCTTCCATTCAAGTTTTTTTTCAAGAGAAGACTGGGCTTTTTTTTTTTTTAAAAAAACAAAATGTACTTAAAGACTAAAATGTCTTAAGCACCAGCATACCGCTTTACCTTGTTTCTGCTAAATGGGATTATAAGGGATTTAATTCTGTGAGAATTTCTGTGTTGCAGGGGGTGACTTTTTGCAGCATGCTAGAGTGAGCGGTATGTGACACTCTCCTCTGGTCCCCATCACACCCCTCTGCCCTGACCTAGGGTTTCCCTCGGTGCCAGTACATGAGCATTCCAGGGCATTTTGGATCAGGCAGGATGGGAGAGCAAGAAGGTGGGTCAGCAATAAAAAACCTGACTTGAGCACTGGGTGGTTAGAAGCAAATTGTATTGATTTTTCTTTGCAGGTCTGATGGTTTTGAAAGCCACTTGCTGTGCAGCTTTAAGCCTCTTCTGCCATATGTGCAGTCAGTAAATGTTAGTGACTCGGCCAGCACCACTTGCACTGATTCACCATGCCTTGGAGCACCTTGAAATACACTGCAACCTTCAGGGCTGCTCCAGCTTAAAAGTTAAGCAGGTGCTTAAGTACTTGGGTGGATCGGAGCCTTAGAGGAACTGTGTTAGCTCTTGTCTGAGCGCAAATGCCATCCTTACTTTTTTTAGCAAAATATTGTCCCTGCCTTCCTTTTCTTCCCAGTTTCATCATTCTCTTTCTGGCTTTTTCCAAGCTAAGTGATTTTTCTGGCATGGTGAACGCGCTGCACGTAGTAAGAACCACAACTTGAAATGGAGTATAAATAGAGAGGGAGAGTAGCTGTTCTGATTGCCATGGAGCATAGCAAGCAAACAGACTTCAGGAATTTGGGACAGCCAGCTAGATTGTTATATATTTACTTATTTTTTGTATTTTTTTCAAAGAGGACTTTGAAATTCTTGGTGATATTAAGGAGATTTAGGTGCTGAATTTGAATCTTGGGGCTGTCCTATTGTAAGCTACCATTGCTGCCCTTAATTTATCACAAAGAGAAATTATTCGGCCGAGATGCCGAATTCTTGAACAGCATCTCTGCAGGTAGGAGGTGTATAAAATTTGTTTCTGTATCTCCTTTTCTTTCTTCCCATCTTTTTTTTAGGAGTTCCTTCTTTGCATACTCATTTTATACATTTTTTTGGCTCATACACAGGTAATTCTTTTTCATTTATCTTTCTTTTTTCCCCCTTCCTCCCTGACTCTCTTTGCGTCCCTTGTAGCTCTAGAGAACTGGCTTGTTTATTGCTGAGAGCATGGCTGATGCCAAGAAATCCTGACTCCTGGTGCATTATCGCGGGGCTGTGACGCAGGGCAGGATCACGTTCCAGATCTAGGTCTTGTTTATTTTGGATCCTGCTCATGCTGCGGAGCAGCAACCAGTACTTGACTTCTCGCACTGCTCTGTCGGCTCCATCTTCCTCAGGCTGGGATCCTGCCGTCTCCTCGTGTTTTCCTGCCTGTTCCTCTCTCCATGTGCTCCAGACCTCTGGGGAGCAGAGGGCTGGGAAGGGAGCTGAGGGATTCCTCGGTGTGAAAAAGCTGTGCTGGACAGGGCAGCTGGTCCTTTTGCATTAGAAGCTGGGCCTGGAGAGTAATTTTTTTGGTTGTGTTTTGGGGTTTTTTTTCCACCCTGTAAGTTGTTTGGATTGCCTTTTTATGAAAGGAGGAGTTGGTCTAGGAATTGATAATGTTGGTTTGCGGATTCAGAGGTCCCCTGCAACTGTTTCTTGCAGTCCTGATTTGTGTTCATTTGTCGTTTCACAATTTAGTGTGGAGGTTTTTCTCTCTTTTTTTCCCCCACTTTATTTTTCTCTCCCCACCTATTTTTTCTTTTTTGCTCTGCATATTGCTTGCTGTGTGCAACAGATGTGAGGAACTGATCCCACTTCTATTGAAGTCAATAGCCAAATTCCTATCGACTTCGCTGACAGCGAGAGCGAGCCTCTGTCTAGGGAGTGAGGATTAGAGCTAAGTAGGAGTAAGTAAAGTACAATAAAATCAGAATATCCTACTTACTGCTTAATGCCATGAATTCTGTTTTGAAGAATTTCTGTTTTGAATCCCATGGCTTTTTATGCTGGTGAATGCCAAGAGCTGAATTCATGGGGGTGGGGAAGAGGAGGAGCTGACAAGCATAAGAGGGTTTTGGTTTCTAGAGTTAGGAGGGACATTGGTAGAAAGGAATGACAAACAGTCCGTGATTCCTTCATGACCCTGCGGTAAAAGGACTTCGGCTGATGGATGAGGGGCTTGGTTTGGCAGACAGGCTGCACTGGATCCACTTTTGACCGTGTCAACCGAGTGTCAGCATCTAAATCTGGAACACTGTTGTGTATTATGGGAATATAAATAAACCCAAAAAAAGGCTCAGGAAGGGGAAAATAATTGGACAGAACCTTAAAATAATAATAAAAAATATATGTGTGGAAAATAAAAAGATCGCCCCCTTCCTGTCCCATTCTAAACATGTGGCTGAAATAAAAATAATACAAAAATCCCATAAGAAAACCCCCAACAAACAAAAACAGGCTGCGAGATGGGGAAAATGGTTACTTTCTAGATGTTTTCCTGCAGGACCAGAGCATCCAGGTCTGCTCCAGGGTGACGTTGGTGAGCTGTGGCAGAAGCCGCCTTGCTGCCATGCACTCCCTTCTTTGGGATGGGGGAGCTGCCTGTTCCTGTGGCCGTGGGTTCCCTCCTGCCACCTGGGGTGTGGTGACACGTGAGGGGGTGTGTGGACTTGGACCCTGCAGATAGCAGCACGGCCTTTAGCACTGCTGCCTGCCGGGGCCCCACAAGGAAGAATAGGCTGTTATCCTGGCAGAGCCATATTATCCGTGCTTTACAAGCAGGAAGGCTGAGGCGAAGGGTTTATTTTTGTGTGACTCATTCAGGATGGCCTGGGAGCCTGTGGCGGACGTGGAAATTCAATGTCTCGCGGAGCCCCGATCCCATGTTGCCTCTCCCTGTCCTGCTGAGCTCGTGGGCTGGCACCACGTACCAGCCAGGGATGCTTCCCCGCCTGGGAATGTGCTGCTGGCACGAGTCTTGGGCAGCACGCGAGGTGCGGCTTCATGGCACAGGGCTGTTGGGGGCTGCAGATTTTGGGGAGCAACCCAGCACTGCCGGAAAGCGTGGGGGCAGAGAAAGAAGCCCCCTTTCTGGGGTCGTGAACCCAGGCAGACGTGGCATGTGGATTTTGCTGCGCCGCTTCCTTGTGTCACCGCTCTGCCAGAACGCTTTCTTCGCTAGCTTTTCCTTTCTTTTTCCCTTCGCTCTCTCTTTTGGCCAGGATTTTAACATATATCACAGGCTGGTAGGCTAAGAGCCTGGGACTTCCCCTCACCACACTCAAAGTCTTTGATCTTTTGCTTTGGAGGTAACATCAAAAGAATGGCTGAGAAAGACAGCCAGTGCTGTGAAGTTCAACGTTCAAGTTAATAGCTTGACTGAAGGTTGTGCTGCATTGCTGGAGCCGGAGTAAACAGAGGCGGGTGCACACATTTCCCTGGAAATGGACCCTAGTGCTGCAGAAGGGCTTCATTTGCATTCACAATTAATCTAGGCCCTACTGAAGGGCAGGCTTGGCATTTTATTTTGTTAGGTTTTTTTTTTCTTTTTCTTTTTTGATTCCTCCTGCATGGGGAAAGCAGCAGGCTGGCTGGCTGGCTGGGGAGCTGTTACTTGGTACCAGCGCTGGCAGTGGCCCCATTCACACCCTTGCAGCCCTGTCCTGCAGCTGCCTTGCTTTGTCATTTCTGGGTTTTCTCCATTTTCAAAATGATTTAGCTGAAGTCTATTGGCAAACAATTACCTTCCCCCTTCTTTTAGTAAAAAAAAAAAAAAAATTCTAACCACTCCCTGCCCAAGCATACAGTAGATAGTATGGACTTCCCCAGATTTTTTAAAATTCCTTTCGCGCTCTGTTTGTAATGCTCCTGATGGGTGTGGGTGAATGACTGCGCCATCCATTTTTCCATTGCCATCTTCTCTATGTGTCTGGGGAGGTTGCTTTGATTTTTTTTTTCTTTTTGTACTGCAGTAAGGTAGGGAATTCTGTATGATTTTGCATGGCTTGGGGTATGAGGTACAGCGCAAGATAATCATGAGTAGTTGCTAATTTGGCCTTGGTGGTGATCATATTGGAATCAGAGTTTCTAAGGGACAAAAGACTGAAAACTCCAGTAACTTCCCTGAGGTTCTTGGCAGTTGTGGATGAGTTGGCCTGATGTATTGTATTTACAAGTTTAAAGCATTGTTATGCAGGACTGATAGGGTATGGGTTTGTCTGCCGTGTATTTTGGTGTGTACGTATGTGGAATTATTGATGTGAGTGTTAACTCCATAGTAAAGTAAAACCAAAGGACTCTTTTTTTTTTCAAACACATTTATATGAGAGAGATGCACCACGGGTACCATCAGTCCCCAGACAGAGGAGTATTCTTCTTCATCCTGGAACAAAATAAGGGCCTCAGATGAGGAGAAGAGTTAATGGCCTTAATGAACTGAGAGAGGAGGTTTAAAATGACTTTGAGAATAAAAGCGTTTTCTGATATGACTCAAAGTTCTCTAAATTTACTTCTAAAATGAAAAAGTATTAGTCCCATATTATTTGCAAATTTTTGACCCCTTGAACAGAGCTTCAGTGTGGGTCTTAAATCACTCACCAGTGCAAGGGATGGGATTCACAAAGGAGCAAAGCCAATCAGGCACCCAGGTCCTTATGGCTTCTTGGAAAAATCCTGACCTGAATACTTTGCCCTGTTGAGTGAATTAACCGCTCTGAAGTGTGTGGGAGTTCAGGCCATTCGTGCCCTCTCGAGGAAATGTGGAATGCTCTGGCGGGTAATGACCCCACTGGATGAGACCACAGGGCTCTTTCTACAGGGACACTGAGGCGTGTTAATTTTTGAGCCAATTATCATTCAGAAGCGATGGCAAAACATCCAGCTCCACAGAATGACAGCCTGAAGCAGGTCTTGCAGGAACTGCCAATCTTTTCCTGGACCAATGGAAAGAGGTGGTGGATGATTGCATTGAGCTCCTGCATTTTTCTTTTGCTGTTCTCCTGCTTGCTGGAGAAAGAATCCTCTCTTCTTCTTTTTTTTTTTTTCCCTTTTTCTTTATAAATACAACTTTTTATTCTGATTAAACCCATACCCGCTCAGAGGAATTTTTGTACAATACTTCGGCTACCCCTGACAGCCTCACTGGAACTGGAAATCGCTGGAAAGGATCACCCAGGGAATGGGGAGGGCAGGGCAGTTTGAATTCCCTCTGTCCTTCAGGTAACATCCTACAGACCAGCATGTTGCAAATCCCCGTGTTGCTTGGGGGCAGGAGGAAAGGAATAATAATTTTCAGTAGATTAGCGGCTATTGTATCATCGCACGTTGCTTAATAAGCCTGATGTTACGTGTGAGAGGTAAGCTCCTTAGTGGGAGCAGGGTGCACTGTAATGACCTTTCGTGTGCAGGTCTGTGGAGATGAAAGTTCCCTCCTGAGGTTATGGGGTTGGCTGTGCAGCATGCAGAAACGCTGACTTCAACTTACTGTCCTGCGCAGATGCTCTCAAGTCTATTAATGCTCTCAAAAAAATCTGTTTAGGAACCTGGTTTTTCTTCCTCTGATTCCACCTAGGATAAATTTGACTTGGAAATAGAACAGAAATGCTGTGTCGTGATTTTTAAAATAAATAAATAAGCGATTGCTATGAAAGGGAGCTCATTGATCCTTAGTCGCTTCATTTATAATTACCCACATATGGAGTCATCCTACCTCATCTTTAAAAAACAAACCCGCCTCTCAGAACCCCACCAGGCAGCTAACGTGGCTTCTCGTGTCCCTCCCTGCCCTGCTCTCCTCAGCCTCAAATACTTATAAAATATAAGTGTCCACAATAAGATTATAACGTGTTGTAAGACTGGAGCCTTTGCTTTGCCGGCTGTTCAGTAAATACGCTGTGTCTCTTGGATGTGCCCTGAGGCTCAGAAACCTGAGGCCTGCCCACATCGTGAGTTCTACTTTCCTCCTTGCAAAGTGCCTCTGGCTACTGGAGCTGTCGATGCAGCCCCTTCCACCCCCCGCCCTGCTAAGAAAAAGCTTTTTTTTTTTCCACCCTTTTTTCTTAAGACAGCTGTACAGCTGTAACAAACCTCGAATAGCTACTGGGTTTTTTGTATCAGTTGCAGGTAAGGCTAAAACCTAAAATATTCATTTGGCACTTCTGGGTCCAGGGCAGTTGGCACAAGCATGTGAAGCCTCAGGTGCTGCCAGTTTGGCCGTGGTTCTTCCCATGGAGCCATGAGGGATTGGTGTGTTCCCCCATCCTTGTCCTGAGCTTCTGTGGGGATCACCCTGTCCCCTTGGTGTCTGAGCTGCTGCCCCAGGTCCTGGGCTGTGCCCTTGGCTTTCAGAGAGTATCCCATAGAGCATCCCATAGGTGAGTGCCCTGTTGCAGTGACTCCTGCATGGTTTGGGGCTGGGCAGCCATCCTGGAGCCCTTCCTAGGGAATCCTGCTCTTTCCTCCTGCACAGGCTCTCTGCAGCCCTGGCTCTCACCCTCCTGCAAAGGCACAGAGCGAGCTGGTGCCCAGCTGCCAGGATTTAGTCACAATGGCATCCCTGTGCTGGCTTTGGGAGGGCGAGTAGCTGTGCATCCCTCTCTTGCCGTGGCGTGCGGGGTTTTGCAGGCGTTTCCTAGCCCAGGGGCTGTGCCTCTCCTCCCCTCTCCTGGGCAGCCCTGCCAGCCGCATCCCTCCCTTCCCATGGCTGAGCAGGAATGTGACCATCCTGGGGAGAGCTCCACAGGGACCAGAGCATTTGCTAATTGCATCAGGGTGCACGGCTGAAGCTGTTCTGTATTTAATTCTGTATGAACCTAGTTTACCATCCTTGGAGGAGATTTTGCTCCCGCTGCGAAGTCAAATACGTCTTTCTGCTCAGCTCTTTGACTCCTTTACATGGAAGTTGTTTTTCTAGTACCTGCTAAGTTATTTCAATTTTTTTATTTTTGCATATTAATATCGAGAGAGAGCAAACATATATACATGAACAGGCTTGAAAAACACTCAGTGTTTCCAAACTGTGGTCCCTTAAATAAATAAATACAAAAGTTGCCTTGCGGGCCAGCCAGTTCAAAATGCCTGCACTATATTTAGCAACAAGAGCAACATTTTCGGCTATTTACAGATTTATACGCTCAGGGCTGCTCTGATGACTCCTTTGTTTCAGCTTTGGGGCTGTGGCATGAAAGTGTGACAGATGCAGATGTGGGAGCGTGTGGTGTCTGCGGGCTGCGCTCCCCGCGGCCGTGAGCTCGCGGCAGAGCCACCCTCACCTCTCCAAAACAAACCTCTGCCACAACCACAAGAATCTGGCTCATGGGGCACAGTCCCTCCAGGACATGAGCTATTGCAGAGCTGCTGGTGCCCTTCTCCCTGGGACAGAAGCCCCCTCCCAGCCACTGTTTCTACATGGATTTTTTTAAAATTCCGATTTTTTTTTTTCTTCCCCTACTGCTTCTTTTCCACCCACACTTGGAGAGGAAGAATGCAGGCTCATGCGTGTTACATTCTTCCCTGTGCAGCAGAAAATATTTTTTTGTTGTTTTTTTTTCCCTATAGATACATGGAGCAATATATGATTTCAATTTGGTGTTCAGAAAAAATAGTATTTTCCTTTTTTTTCTGATTTGTTAAAACTGAAAGGATTATTTTGTGTTAGTTCATTGTGCTGTTTGATTTTTGTTTTTACTCTTTTCAGCTCGGAGAGTGGATATGGCAGTGTAGTTTTTTGACTGAGGAAAATTTTTCTCTTTGAATAAACAAAAAGCCCCACATTTCTTCAAAACTTCTGGTTGTGTATTTTGTGCGTCTTAAGTCTGCAAACGATGCCAGTTCAGCAAGAGTTGCTTACATTTAATGCATAACCTAAACTTACTTGAAAAGTCAGCATGCCTTTCTAAAGTCATGCCACAATTTATTCGGATGTTTCAGGAATTTGGCTTATTTTCATTGGGAATGTCCTTTAAATGGGAAAAAATAATGCATAACGGTGCAAATTCTGGGCCATATTTGTTTTAACATCTTTTTGTCTGCATCTCCTTTAAGAAAAAACAACATTTTATGTGTTCTTGAGGAAGAGTTTGTGTGGCTGATGATTCAACTAAGAATATTTTTAAAAATACTTCTTTTAAATACCTAAATGCATATTGCATTGTTTTGGTGGTGCTGGAGGAAACCAGAAAATAAATACACGGGGTGGCTGCCCAGGAACAAGAGGTGACAGCACAGATTTAGTGAATACTTCATTTGTTTTATTTTGCTTTCATCCCAAATGATTCACTTAGTCCTCTGCCTAAATATAATTCTTCCCACTTAGCCAGGAGTCATCTTTCCCTCTGGCCAGATGGGGTGTCTTTTCCATGGATATCCGAAGGCAAGCCTTCATCTTTTCCTCTTCTGATGGACAATTGAGAAGTCCAGCTTTTATTTGAAAGGAAAATGGGTGTAGCAGTCTTGCTGTCCCCAGGACCTGGTGCCATCAGAGAAGCAAAAAGGGGAATTATTGATGAGAGTTCCGAATCCTGGGAAGGGAACGTTTCTTTCCCGGCTCTCTAGGAGGGATTTGGAAAGAGCCATAATCCTGGGTTAGGAGTAATTTGTTACAGCAAGATGATACTTGAGTGGCAGGAGGATTCTGGCAGAGGCAGCAAGAGGGTTTTATTCAGAGGAGTAGCTGGTCTCACAGAAGGTCAGGCTGACACAAATCCTACCCCAGCCCACAAGTTTTGTTTCTCAGCCAGCACAATTAGCTGGGGGGACTCTCGACCTCTTTTACATCTTTCAAAGACATCTCCATGCATCTGAGCTAAAAGATTACGGCAAGGAATGTGGACCAGGATATGATGCAGTGGAAAGTTTTTTTTCCAAGGCAGGCCTTTCTGAAAAACAAAACCTCAACAGCAATCTTCCCAGTTTCTCCTAGGAGGTCAGAATATTGCTGGTTCCAGTCTTATCTCCAATACTTTTTTTCCTGAGGTTGCCTTAAGGTCTTGTGTTAACTTAAAAAAAAAAAAAAAGACAAAAAAAGAAAGACAAAACTTACCACCCCTAGGGAAAGAGAATTTTGCAAGTTCTTCGTTTTCATGAGGGCCTGAAACCCTTGGAGCCATCTATTCTGCAGTTACCCCTTGTTGCATTGAAGACCCAATCACACAAGGAAACCACAAGGGAGGCGACAGGAAATATGGTATGAAATTTGCTGGGTTTACTAGAGAGTGGCTCCCGGCAGTTCACCCAGAATTGCTACATCGACAGGAATTTTTGTGGTAGTGATTAGAGTCATGAGTTTCACTTACCCAACAGTGGAAGAAAATATGACTCTTTCAGTAAAACCCTCTTAGGCCATGTTACAATAATGAGCAAACTGCTAAATGCTCCTGTAGCACCTTTACTCAGGGATCTCACCCACCTGTGCCACTCATTCACAGGTGCTTCACAAGATCTGAGATGAGAATTTGGATCAAAGAGTGAAGAAACCCCTCCCAGCCAAGATAGTCTCTTTGGAGGGGGACTTGTCTTGCAGAGCATCCTTTTACTGTTTGCCTTTGTCATATCTCTGCTGGCTTTTGATAGCTGGAGGTGCCAAGCACTTTATAATTCAACCTTTTTTTGGCTGGAAGAGGGTAGGTCTAGATTAGGTATTAGGAATAAATTCTTTCCTGTGAGGCTGGTGGGGGACTCTGGCACAGGTTGCGCAGAGGAATTGTGGATGCCCCATTGAAGGTCAGCCTGGTCTCAGTGTCGCTGCCCGTGGCAGGAGAGTTGGAACTTGGATGATCTTCAAGGTCCCTTCCAACTGAAACCATTCTATGATTTTGTGACTGATGCAGGACAGAGTTGTACGAAGATAGACCTCTTCATGTTTGTTTTTTTTTTTCTACCTTCGCACAAATACGCGCAGTGGAAAATGGTACCAGTTCAGCATCGTGGTCATGTAGAGATGAATTTCCTGATGGGCTTCCCTACCAGGGTGCTGAAGGAGCCTGGTTGATGCTTCCCATAATTAGGAAACACATAGCTCCCATTCCAAGCTCCAGGTGGTGGGAGTGAAGGGGAAGATGGGGGCAGGTTTGGAGGGTCCCTCTGCTCCTTGCACAACTGTACTGTCTTGTGCTGCAGATCCATGTGTGGTGAGTGGGGGGAGCAGGACAGGGCAGACGTTCTGCAACATTAAAGCAGCACCAAGCTGCATGACCACTGAGCACTGTTATTTTGTGGGGTTTTTCTTCTTGCTTTTCCTTTAAAAAAAATTAAAAAGTAATTTAAAAGCAAAGCTTGAAGTTACAGCCCCTCCTTTACAAATAGAGCTATGCTCTTACCAGGGTTGGAAAGTTTTAGGGGAGGCAGGGTTCCACTGGAGCAGCTCTTCTGTTAAAGTAGAGGTAGTTCAGTGCCGTGATCTCTGTCTCTAACATGCTGTCAGATATCTTTACTGTCTTGATTTAAAGGGGAGGAAAGGAATTATATTTTATAGACCATAAAATGGATTCTTGGACTTCATGCAAACACTAGTTACCAATTGTTCTCTCACTTTCTGGGAGATTGCCAGGGTGAGAAATTGTGTGTCTGTACATCAAATTGTTTGGTGAGTCTTGGAGGCTGGTTAAACTTTGAGTCTAAGCAAGATGTACCTACAGAAAGGCTTTCTTGAGATTTTATGACTGTCCCATTCCTTATCTAATGGAAACTCTGTGCTTAAGTGCAACAGAACAGATTGCAGAGAAAATTTGGGGAAAGTAGTTTAAAAATGAAGTTGAGGGTTTTTTCTGGCTTAAAGTAGATAAAATGCTTGTTCTTGTTCCTCAACTGAAATCATGCTTTTATTTGTGCTTGTCTTTTGGAACAGCACTTTGCAGACATCTGAATAATCGTCAGCCAACCTGCTGGTTTGTGCAGCAAGGATTGTGGGGTCTTTCAAATTAAATGTGAAAAAAGTAATGGTGCTTTCCCAAGCTCCACCCAGGATTGAGAAATATAGCCTGCAGTTACTTTGCAGAGATACCATGTGAACTGCAGAAAGTAATGCTGTACTTCTATGTCACATGAACACTCTTCCTCTTGTAAAACTAAAAACATTATTTTAAATTCCTGCAGTAGCTGATCAGCCTTTACTTTGCTTCTTTGTGCACGGTATCAGTATCCCAGAACTCAACTGCAGCCTACCAACCTTGCCTTCAGTAGAAGCAACAAACCTGTTTTACTTCAGTATTTCAGTAGAACTGATGGCAAGAATGTCTTTCATCCGTGTCAGAATGAGCAAATAATAATCTGCATTTGCTTGAACTTTCATAGGCAATAATTTTTGAGGAAGCTTCTGGTTATTCTCTCTAACTCCCTCCCACGGCAGCCTCCTCTGCACCCTTATCACTGTGTACAGAAAACCCGTGCAAGTGGGGGTGATGCCTGGCTGTGGTAATGGGATGGAGCTGTTATATTGCATCTCGTCTGGGATGTGGGAGAAGAGCTGTGCATGCTCTTCTGGGATGCAGGAGAAGAGCCTGGAGATTAGGTCAGGAGAAAGCAAGGATCTTGTCTTTCTGGGACGTTCCCACATCTCCAGTCTGGAGAACTGTGGTTTATGAGGTGCCTGTGGGGCTCAGGCTGTTGCTTCGTGCCTTGTCCCACTCCAAGATGGGCATCCTCTCTGCCCATCACCTTAGAGTGCTCTGTGCCTTCAGTGAGACAGTTCCAGATCCCAGGGTTTCTGCTTTCAGCCGTCCCTCCTTGGAGATGATCTTGGGCTGTTTAATCACTAACACATTTCTCTAACTTTCAGCCAGTGGAGGACTCAGCTGTCTCATTTTCCTGCCCTAGCAGCACCTCAGCAATGTGGCAAAGGCACAGGCGAAATACTGAAATGGGCATCTCAAGGTCCCTGTGTCAGGGACTCTTGTGTATTACTGGAAAGGAAGGAGACAAGGTCACTCAAATTCTCAATAATGAGAGAATTAAAGGACATTTTAAATTTGGAGGAGGCTTTATGTGCCTGTGTCAGTGCAGGAACGTAACACTTGCCAGTTCCTGGGTTTTGTGCCACTTTCCCCCTATTTATGTATTTTACTTAATAATTTATTTTTGTGATGTTGCAATAGTTTGAAGGATCATGTTAGTAAAATAAAAAGTGGAGATATATGATAAGTACTTCCATGTTTTAAAATTTTATGCTTTAATTTCTTGAATGCTTTGGGGAAATCTTTTGTGCGGAAAGGATTGGTCTCACTGGAATCAACCTTGCTGCTTTTGTTTTGAGCAGCTCCCCTGTGCCTCGTGGTGGTGCATTACATATTCTGTAGAAGGGCTCAGCATCGTGGGTGGTGTCTATTACTTCTCATACAAAAAATTCCAGACATTGCAGATCTGCAAGGAATAGGAGGCCTTTTCAAAGTTCCTTCAACAGCCTCCTTCAGTTATTTAAAAAAAAAAACCTTCAGATTTTGCTCTCACACGGCACACCTCTACAAACAAGGTGATAACTGAAGACCAGAAATAAGAGGTTGAGGTAAATTAAGCAATGGAGCAGAAGCTGAGGGTCTACATTTAAATCTTTAGAGGCTTTGCTTCTAATGTAAGTGGGGACACTAGTAGGTGACAGACCTTTCTTTGTAGGTACCAAGATGAGTATCCTCTTGCAGCTATTTTTTTGTCTGTAGAGAGTAATTATGGTCTTGTTAATCTTCGTTCCTATCGGCTTCCCTGTAAATATCAGCTCTCCCCTCAGCATTGTGATCTCCCATGTTGCTACTGGATTATCTCTGGTTAAAATTTGTCTAGATGCTCCCTCCCAGAAGAGCTTCTAACTAAATATTGGAGAAATTCCTGACCTTCAAATTGACATCCAGGTGTGTACTTCCATGTGATTCTGCAATGCTGGCCAGGGTAGCAACGAACAGCAAAACTAGATCAGGAATATTTCTATTTGAGATCTAGGGGGAAAGTGCAGCCTTCGGAGGTGTGGCGCAATGGTTAGGGGAGGTATTGGAGACCAGTGGCATCAAGCTGACTCCAGGAGCCCTGCTCCTGCTTGTTTCAGTTCCTGGGAGCTAATAAGCACCAGCTGCAGGAAACCTGAGCTGGAAAGCATTGTGCAGCTTTCCTTCTGTTTAAAAATACGGCCTTTTTTTTCCCTACTGTGTTTATGTTTTCATATGTTGTCGAACATCACTTGTAGGGCGGTCTAGCAGTGAAAACAATAATGTGGCAAGGGGACAGGTCCAGGTTGGACACCGGTGCAGGAAACACCTGTGAGCTCAGTGCCATCCTTTCCTTCGTGGCCGCACTGCTGCGAGCCCTGCCCCGGCCTGTGGGGCAGCTGCTGGCCCTGAGTAAGAGCTTCCAGCAAACTCCTCTAGTGCTGGATGTGAAATCTAGCTGCTTTTCACCAACTCTGCTGTGAAAACTTGGGAAAGATGTTTGTTTGCCCAGCAGTACTCAGGAAGGTGGCTGCTTTGGGGGCGGCTATGCAGAGCTGCTCCCGGCGGGTCTGGGCTTTGCGGGACCCTCTGGTTGTAGATGGGAGGTGTGGATGTGTAGGAAGGTTCTTGGGGGCTTTTTTGTTCCTTTCTGCAGAAAAAAATCTGGGCCATTCAAATCATTTGCCTTTCCCCTTGTGCTGACAATTTAACAGCCTTTTTAAAAGCTTTGGTTTCTCTCAAGTACGCTCGCCTCATACTTGTTTTAATTCTTGTGTGGAGGCCTGGAGCTTAACAATTATTTTGCTTAAGCTCTCGGAGACTTGCCATAAAACTTTTTTTTTTTTTAAACACACACATGCTAATGATCCCCATCAGATCATATTGTTAAACAGGGAATAAAGTACTTGCACCACGATGACATTATTTTAAAAAAATGTTAAAAGCAGGCCAGCAGAGCCCATTTCAACAGTTTTGTTCTGAAATAATTTGCACAGATTTGTTAGAGTTAATTTGTTGAAAAGTTCAGTGTTTGTACAGGCAAGTCCTGAGTTCCACACTGAGACACGAGAAGCAGGAGAGGAACGAGCGGGTGTCCAGCATTTGTGGGAGCAGGATGGTGGGAACTTCCCTCCCTCTTACCCTTCTCCCACCTCCCGGCTGCCCGGTGCAGGAATGGAAAGGCAGTGTCAGAAGGCTGGGAAAGTCGGCTTTGGATTTTTGTGGCCTCCTTGCAAATCAGAGGAACTGTCTGGCTCAAATCTGCATTTAGGGCCAAGAGAAGAGGATTTCCTGCTATTTAGTTGCTTGAGGAAGGAAAGGATTTACCACTCTGCTGTAGCAGGACTTAATTTTTCTCCTTTTTAATAAGAATATCGTAGCGTAGGGCGGCAGTAGTAAACCTGCGAGAGCAGTCGCGGCTCTCCCTCCTCTTCCCCGAGGTGATGCAATTCCCCCCTCTGCCCAAGCATCCTCCTGCCACAGCTCCCAGCCCCAGCAAAGGGCTTGGCGTGTCCCCACTGTGAAAGAGAGAGTTGTGGAGGGGGCGGCTGCTGCGACGTCGCTCCCTGGGCCGGCTGCCGCGCTCGGCCGCCATCTGGATCCAGTTAGCTCGCTCGGCAGTAGGGCTGAGTCTCATTTCCTCCAACCAGTAATGTTATATAGGCAGTGATCCTGCTCTGCCCTAACATAATTGAAAATTATGTGTATTGTAGACTCGCAGCGCTGAAATGTAGACTTGTAAAAATCTGTGGCTCAGGTAGCCTGTGGAGATTGAATTTGGCACACAATGAAGCTTTTATGTAAAGTAAGAATTATAAGCCACCACATCAATATTGTGTTACAGGCATGACAATTCTTGGATGAGGAGGCCTTGAGTCAGGCTCGTCACCTTAAACAATGCTAATATTTCATACTTTATCAACAGGGCTGGCATTTTGAAGCCAGCAAATTGGACTTTTTTTTGCTTTTGCAAACATCCTGCCGTCAAAGCTGTGGGTTCACTAGCTTGACATGGGCATTGGCTGTGGGCTTTGGCCCCTCTGCTTATCTGACAGACAGAACATCTTGCCCTTGGTGGGGCTGGGAGGCTGCTCTGGATCCTGGCCACTTGGTAGAGCTCATGGAAGTTGCTTTATCGACCCTTGTGCTTTACTGCTTTCCCTTGGGTCTGGTTATTTGATTTTATTGTCTCCCACTGGTGTATTATCCACTGGTAGAAATGGAAGCTGTCCATGTCTGTGCTTGTGTGCAAAACTGAGCCCTCTGGGTTTGGACGGTTCCTGCTGGGCTTCATGAGCATGTCCAAGAGAAGCTGTTTGTGCTTTAGCCTTTGCACTGTAAGACTTCTTGGATCCTCTTTGCCAGGGGTGGGTAAGAGAAGGGCTGTACTGAGAGTCCAGACTAAGGGTTTTAAAAGGAGAAAAACAAAGTGTAACAGTAAGATCTTCTGAAACGTTCATCTTGCCCTTAGGTCAGCCTGGTGTAGGAGCTGAAAGTATGCACTGAAAGCACGGGCTGTTGTGGGATAGAGGTGGAGTGGGAGCAACCATGCCTTCTTGCTCTGTTTCTTCTAATGGAATTTATTGCTAGTAAAAAACCAGCAGAACTGACAGTCCTGAAGGCTTTGTAATCCCTGCAATAATTACTGACTGGATGGGGTCTGCTGTGAGCTCACCCCTGCTGCTTGTCAGTGCCTCTGTCTGCCCTTGGGGCAGTCTCAGAGAAGCCCATGTGTTTCTTGGCCTGTGTTTTAAGACAGCTGCTGACCTGAGCTCCTCACAGGTTGTCGTGGTTGTAGGGTTGTGTGTGGCTGTGGAATGGACATGGAAAAATAAAGGTGATGAGTTTATTTTTGTGGGTAATGGCTTGGTGGCTGTTCCCTGAAAAGCCACCATTTGAGCTGTCATGTTCTTGTAGGGGCTTCAGCTGTGGCAGTGGTAGCTTCTTGCTCTCCAAAATCGTTGTGGACTTTGAAGCAGAGTCATGCACGCATCCTGTGAGGACGTTTTCCTTGGAAGAAGGGAAAAGTACTTCACTGGTTGTCTGGAAAACCTGAGGAAGCCAATAGTAGCTGTGACCCATCAGGACCCTTCCTGCGAATTCATGCGCCCCTCTGCGTTGGTGGTGTTTCGATTGCTAAGAAAACTGGTGGACTTTTGAAAATGTAGCAGTTGACTTGTTTAATAGTGCCATCTGCAAATCTGAAATGTATCAGATTTCCCCTCAAGTTAAAAAGCTCTCAGTTGGCTTACGCTTTGGGTCCAAATTCTACACACTCGGGTTGCATTTTTACGCACTTTTTTGAAACCACAAAGGGTTAGAAAGTTGCTTTAACATCATCTCAACTTTAAAATTTATGTTGTGGTCACATATATTGAAGAGCAGGGATTTGATGCAAGTTACCAAATATCTGGAGGCTTACAATTGAGTCATAAGAGTTAGAAATGTCGCTTATGGGTAGTCTAGTTCTGGTTTGTTTGGGTTTTATTTCTTGTTTTTAAGAAGTGCTGAAACATTCTGGTCCACATTGCACAAATCCCAAATGTGAACATGAATAAAAACAAGACTTCTTGGAACTTGAGGAACTCATATGGGGCACAAATCCAGAGTATGGGTTTGTTTATTTGCATTCCAGTAGCTCGGAAAACTCAGGCCCTCCAAGTGATGGGAATTGGTAACACATTCTCCTGCTGGCTTCTGCTTTTTGGGCACCTCAGTGCCCGGAGTCTTGCAGCAAACAGGCCTTGCATGTGAACAAATGTTTTGCATACGTGAGTGAATGTGATAGTGATGTGCTGAAAGCATGGAACCAGATCTCCTTCCTTCCTTCCTTCATGGAGATTCAGATACAGCTTCCGTTGTTCGCCTGGAGTGGCGGGGGCTGTTTGTGCATGCTGGTCCTTCAAGATTACTCTTACTTTAAAAAAAAAGAAAAAAAGGAATGGGTAAACATCACTATTTCTCTAGTAGGTATTTTCTAGGAATAGCTCTGTCAGGTCAACCAGAGTCTAGTGCTAAATAGGAGCTTCTGCAATGGCCTGATCTATGTGTGCAGCTGCTTTTCTTAGTTCTGGGAGAGGGCTGAATGTGTGTGGCTGCACATATTTCTTCCAGCATGTACAGGGCTTTTAGAAGTCCCATATTAACCTGTATTAATTGGGACAGTGCAGCGCCACACAGAGAGGAAAGCTTGGGCTGAAATTATATTTAGATGTACGGTGCAGAAGTTTGTTTGGGGTAACTAATTTCTCTGTGGGCCTGCTTTTGTTCAGAATCGAGCACTTCTGGTGCAGCGAGCTGAAGCTTTTCTTGCTTTTGAATCAGTGCCCCCATATGCTGCAGACATGGCACCAGTGTGTGTTCAGCCTGTCTGCTGGTGGCAGTGCCACAGAGAAGTTGTGGCTGTCCCCGAGACAGGGTTGTCTGACAGAAGATAAGCAAGAAGAAAATCCATGGTGTCTTCCAGAAATGTTGAAAAGTAGAGAAATTAGGTGCTAAGACCCAGCAGTGCTGGGTCTTTTTGGGGTAGTGCTCTGCCTTTAGGGCTCCTGCAGCACTGGGGAGTTGAAGCAGTTGACTTGGTGCATTTGTTGAAAGGAGGCTGACAGATGACCCATTCAGTAATGAGATCATAGTCTTAACTCGTGATATGTTTTCCCTCTTTTGACACTGATATCCACCTTTTCCCTTGTCCCATCCTCTCCATAGTTATGCTATTTTGTTTCTTTGTGGGTTTTATTCTACTTCTAGATTTGCTACAATTACTAAAATTAATGTAATACTGTCTTTGCAATCTGTTTTATTTTCTTACTCCTGAAGTGTAACACAGTGGTATGAAGTTGTTAGTTCTGCACAGATTTTGTCTCCACAAACATGTATGATTGTCTTAATTTTTGTTTCAGTTCTTTGCATAAGTTTTAATTTATACTTTTTTATCCATGTTACCTAAGATTTGTTATTTTTTTTGCCTTTCTTTTCTGAACTCATTTTTCTTTTCCCATTTTTGTTTCCTCCATCCAGTATCTGCAGATGAAATGGCCACTGCTTGATGTTCAGGCAGGGAGCCTTCAGAGTAGACAAGCCCTCAAGGATGCTAGGTCTCCATCTCCAGCACACATTGTTGTAAGTAAACGCAGAAAGATGTTCTTCCTTTGTTTGAAAAAAAAAAAAAAAAGGCATTTGACATTAATGGCATTGGTTATCATCAGTTTTCTTTTACACAGACCAAAGGAGAAATACCTCAAAACAAACAAATCCCTAACAAGTCTGTGGTAAAAGGAGGGAATACTTTTATTATCACTGGGCTTTTTATGAAATTTTCATCCATGTGCCTTGCAGGAGACCAGGGAGTCAAAAATGCTCTAAATTTACACACTGCAGAATTACGTAGTGGCAGTGGAGTCCAGTCAGGCTGGTTTACACATCTGACAGTGTTGAAGTGAAGAGAGTGAAGAAACTGTCTGGAAAGCATTAGAAAAATCAAAACCAAGCCTATTCTATGTCCTTTACGTAAGGAAGTCTTTTCTTATTGTAAAATCTTGGGTGAGAGTTTGTGAGAGTCGGTCAGCATTTTACCTGGGTGAAGGCTCAAAAGAGCAGAGTTCAACAAAGCACATGTTCCTTTGTGTCGTGATGACTTCTCATGTAGTATAAACATTGTTATCAAATGTTTGCTACTACCTGCAAAATATAAAACTCTCTTTATAATGAGTAGGATTTAAAAAAATACTATTATTTATTAACTTCTGACTTAAATTTTCAATTCTTGGTTAATTTTTGTTGTGCTTCTGTTGTGGAAACAATGTTGAGTTTGCAATGTTCGGTACAAATTTACATGAGAGTGGTTTGGGGGTTTATTTTACTTTCTAAAATAGCATCCACAGAGATGTAGAAGGAAATGGTTTGTTTATGTTGCGATTTGCAAGAGAGGTGATATGCAATGGTCCATCCTCACCCATAGCCAGTGTCAGTGCCATCTACTGTTAAGGAGCATCTTAGCTCTGGCTATTCATCTGGGAAATATACCTCTGGAGAAAATGTAGTGGCTTAGAATATTTCTTCTCAAATAATTCATAATCAAGTTTAACATGTTTTTTTTTAAACTTTTTACAACCATTGGATGATAAAACAAATACCAGGAAAAGAAACTCTGCTCATTCTTTACTTTTTGCTCTATAGTCTAAAGCTGACACAGCTGGTAGATCATCCAAGGCACACACTGGTTTTGCTATAAATCTCAAATTATACTAAACCTTTTGAGGTGCTTCTTTTTCCATTGTTGTCTCTTTAAATTGAGAATTGTCAGCCCTTTGCAAGGAGTGTCATAGTTCTTTATTCAAAAACAAAAAAAGATTCCCTATGTTTGAGAATATATAGCTTCTAAACCATCCCTCAATCCATCGGAGAGCAGTTGGAACAAGACTGGTATCTGCCTGGTTGCTGTCTAGTGCTGGCTGCTTCACTTTTTCAGAATGACTTTCCTTTTCCTTCCTGTCCACTTGGGCTGTCACTGGAGGAAGAGATCAGAGAATAGATGTGTGGCTGGTTTTTCAGAAATCTACAGTCATCAAAACCTGCCATCATCTTACTCTTAATAAGAAATGAACCAGAGAAACTTTCCTATTTTAATTATTTTCTTTTTACTGCTATGCTAGAGGACTGACACAGAGGGTGGGAATGTTCCCAGGGCTCTGGCGTGGTGCAGTGGTGTCAGGCTCGTAGGAAGAGATGGAGAGGGAGCCAGAGGCTGCTCCTGGGTGGTTGCAGTGGGGAAGGGCAGGCTGAGATTGGTTGGGATCACCTGAACTTCCCAGTGCTGAGCATCCGCTGTCCCTAAGCCTCCTGCCCTGCAGGAGAGTGGACACTTGCCTTTAAAACCCAGAGCAGCCTACGCTGCTGAGGGGGTTGATTGGGGTCTCGGCTCCTCTGACTCTCTCCAGCCCTTCCACCCAGGTGTGGGCGAGGTGGAGACGAGTCGTCAACAAAATATACAAAAAGGGCTCAAAAATCACAATCATTTTGGAAAATGAAGAGAAACCTGCTTCCCAGGGAGGCTGAGGTTGATCTGCTTTGTGTTTTGACCATTTATGGGGTTCTTATGGGTCTCTTTAAAAGCTGTTTCACTCTGCTATTCAATAAAAAGCATATTTACCATAGCAACCACTTAGGCCATGAGGAACATATACTACCTCCGAGATGGAGGCCACCTTCCGAAAGAGCCACAGCTGGCATTTGTAATGTGATCTTTTGTGCTACTTACAATGTTGGAGGGAGAGGAGGCGGAGGAGGGAGTGAGGGGGAGAGCAGTGGGTTTTTGGGAGGGGGGGAGGTTCTGCAAGGTTTAGTGTTTATTTCTAGCAGCAAACTGTTTTGCCGTGTTCTGTTAAAATATATAAATAAGGGGCGGCTTTTTCCACCCTTTTTCCTGGCACCGACCCCAGGCCACATTAATTTTGTGGAGTGAAAATGGTCTTATTTTTTGGTAAATAAAGTTAGAGTGGGTAATGGCATTCAGGGGAGATAAAGTGGCTGCAGATGCCAGTTGGCCTGGGATGTGTCAGGCATCTCTGGTGTCCCCATTGCTGCTGCTGTGCCTGCCCACAGCACCTGGCTGTGTCAGACCTGGCTGCTCTTGCACAGGGCTCTGCACCCACTTCTGCATTTGTGAAAACGCAATTAATCTTTCTGTGGAACAGTGATGGGTATTTCATGGGCATCCTGATGTTTCTGTGCGTGTGTAACGTGTAGGGATAGAAACTGGTTTTCTACCCTGGTTGCTGCATCTAGTCTACCTGTCAAGTGTACCTATGCCAGTTTTTCATCTTTAAATCAGTCGGGCTGCCCTGGAGATCTGTCGGAAAATGCTAACACCTGCAAATCACTTCTTATCTTTCCCCTATCTCTGAAATCAGGATTTGAGGCTAATCTTCATAGCTGGATTATAAAGAGAGGAAAGGAGAGTGTGGGCGCTTGGGTTCCCCCCCCACCCGCATTTTTTTTTTTTTTTTTTTTTTTTTTTTTTACTTTTTTTTTTTTCACTTTTTTTTTTTCCCCCCTTTTTTTTCCATCCTTTTTTTTTTCTTCCTTTTTTAGCACTCTTTCTTCTCAATGCTTGGCTGTGACAACCACAAGCTCCGTGTCAGCTTTTGCTCCCAGCTCTGCTGAAACTCCCCTTAGGAGTTCAGCTTAATGACTCAAGGCTGCATAACATGGCCGTCTGTAATGTCTTAAGTAAAATCTGTTCTATTTGTCAGCCATCTTCCTTTCAGATTTGTTTAAGAACATTAGGTTAAGACTACAAAAATTGAAGCAAAAGACCAGCATGAATAATTTGGCTGGATTGCTGCCCCCAGTGCTGAGGGCTGGGTTAATACTGCTTTTTCATGGTGCTTGAGAGAGTCTCCAAGGCCCATAATGAGAAACAGAATATTAAACTGAAATTATGTTCAGTATGTCTTGAGGAAGGTACAGCATGAGGCTCCATTTAAGACCAGTGCATTTATTTACATTTAGGTGCTTCACTCGTCTGGTAAGACTTTTTGCATCTTGCTCTGGCACAGTCATGCTGCTTATCTGTGTCCAAAGGTGAAAGAAAACTGGGGAAAAAATTGTTTTAATAGTATACTATTAAGCTTGCTAGGTCAAAATTTTAAATTCAGCCTGCAGATAGTACTATTATGAGGCTGGGATATTTTTAAAGTGTTTTTTGTGGTTATTTCCCCTCTTTTTTTTCTGACCTTTGATTTCACTGAAGGTATTAAGATTTTGTGAAGCAGTCTTAGCACAAAGTTCTGGGTGTAAAGCAGACTTCAGCTGGGTGCCTTGCTCTCAGGGGGTGGGATGCTAGTTGTCCTGAAGTCCCATGATCAGAGTGCACCTGATCTGATCCACGTGTGTGCTGCCAGCATGGTGATAAGGATGAGAGATGGGTGATGTAGGAGTGGGATTCTCACATGAACATTTTCTCTTGCAGCCTGGACAGGCAAGTGGAAATGAGCAAGGTCATGTCTGTACAAGGATCTCTGAAATCTGCTAACTGCAGAAAGCAAGCTCCTTTAAAACCCTTTTTATCTGTGTGCATTCCTACAAAACCAGTGCTGTTCTTCCCTGCTCTCTGCGAAGTAAATACTCTGACTCAGCCATACCCTGTTTTGGGCAGGAGTGTGGGGGAAAGACCAGTCCTGGGATCCTGCTCCTGCAGGCTGTGCAAAGTGCTTTTAGCTTCCTTTGTACCTGGCAAAAACATTCAGAACCCAGGATGATGGTGGCTTGGTACAATATATTCCCTATAAAACAGTAAGGGATTTAAAAAACTCCTGCATTTTGAAGTAAATGTCAATGTTAACCTCGGGGGGAGGACTTCCAGTACTTTTTGGCCTAATACGTAAGGAACACAGCCATATAGTAGACTGAATCACCAAGAACAAAGAATCACTGTGCAGTAGTGTATCTATTTTTTTTTTTTTGAAGAAAGTAAAAATGTTTTTCTCAAAACATAATATGGCAAGCAAAACTGCTGGCAAAACCATCTGAAACATACTGACTGTTCTCAGCATCTTCAATGAGCATGGACAGTGGGCCTCTGGGACATCTGCGTGGTTTGGAGAGATCAGGAGTTTTTTTTCCCAGAGTGACTGGAGTTGGAGCTGCACAGTTTGCCCTGCCTGTTCCCTAATTTTTTTTGTCTAATGTGGCTTATACTTCTGCATTTTGAAAGAAAAAACAAGTATCTACTAGTAACAGTTAGGTTTATCTTAGCCAGATTTAAAAATGCACCTTCAGTGTCACTTCAGACAGGCTGGAAGTGGGATGCATCCAGACATACCTATGTCCTGTATGTGTGGAGCCATCTGGAACCATAATCTTGCAGCTTCCACTCACAGTGCTCCGAGAGGGCTTTTAAAGCTCTTGCTTTGTTTGGCTTTAATGTTTTGTTGTAGGGAGACTGTTGTCCCTCTGCAGTAACCTCTTGAGGTGTTCTTGGATTCCAGGCTGCCTGCACCCATGATAGGACACCCTCTTCTGTCCCTGGGGATCTGCAGGGTGATGAGGAACACGATGGTGTGGTGGAGGGAAGGACTTGGGTGGGCATCACTGATGTCGGTGCCTGGTATTTGAGAGGGACACGTGCGTGGGCAGGAGGAGAGGGCTCTGTCTGAGCTGTCCTGGTGCCCAGTCAGTCCCTGGTGGCTGGTAGGTCATGGGCCCAACACGCAGATCCCTGAGACTCACACTGCAGAAATACCCACGCAGACTTAATTGGAAAGCTCCTTCAGTGACTCTCGCCTTTTTAAATACTCTATACTTTATTTGGCTAATTGCTCTGGCAATTGCAAAGTAAATAAAATGTTTCATTAATACATGCCCAAAAGTGTGCAAACATCTTGTCCTGAATTTTTGGAGCTTCTTGGAATTAAGCCACAGAACAAATTAAGCTTGCTGAGAATTTTGTGGCTGAATCTTTCACTGCTAATTCCTTTTGATTTTTTGTTGGAGAGGGTTGTGTTTAAAAAAATTCTGTGTACAACAGAATGTTTGGGGCTAAGTATAGAATTCACCTACTGACAGCCCAATAAAATTGTTTTGGATGGGTTCCTATAAAACACACCCATTATATTCAGTACCCATTAAATATGAATGGAAACCTAGTGCTTGGTTTGTGTAGAGAACAGAAGAAATGTGGGCTCCTTGAAAGTAATTCACTTGGTAATTCGATATGTTTGCAAAATGGTTCAGACTTCAGGGGACTGCTTCATGCCCTTGTGTTTACTCTGTAACACAATGTCCGTCCTCTACAGCCCTCGTTTCAGTACTGGAGGTAACTCCTCTGCTGTAATGCTGAGACTGGGGAAATGTGCAGGCTTGTACCTCTTACTGTGAAGTGTGCAGGAATTTAATGCTTCTGCAAACATCAGTCAGCACTAAAGCACCTTCAGAAGACACCTTGGGGCTGGATTGGCAGCTGGAAAGAGTTGTCACGCTTGGTTGTAGTCAGGAGATCTGTGAGTAGCTCCAAGAACTCTGAAGTATTTGGATGCTGAGATATTTCAGCAGTGAATAAATGCTGTAAAATGTATAGTACTGCCAACCCCAATTGTTCTAGGATCATGAGTCAGGCCTCAAAAGATCTTGAGGATTTGTGGGGGGGTTTTGTGTGTTGTTTTCGTTTGTTTTCTGTTTCTTAAATAATACATTTTGTATTCTCTTTATTTGCTCTGTTTCCTGAGCCTGCAGGGTATACTCTGCTCACTCTCAAAGTTTTCTCTACAGCAGTTCGTGAGCTTGCTGTGTGCTGTAAGCAGTCTGAGGTTCTTCCCTAAACACTTGACTTCAAGGCTACCATGGCTTGGAAAACAGCAAGTATTGCTAGACTGGCTGTAAAATTGTGGGAGTTAGCAACCCTAAGTGTTGCTCCAGGAGAAGGCAGCTGAGTGTTAGGAGGCAGGAGAGTGTTAGGATATGCTTGGCTCAATCAAACCCTCCTCTGTTGAGCATCCATTTCATGTGAATCATCTGGTTCCTTGGTGCTGGCAAAGGCTCTGGCTTTGAGTGCTGGGGTGGCTTACCTTGTGGTGGATGGCTGCAGCGTTCCCAGGCAGGGTCAGGTTCTCTAACATTACTGGGGACAGCTCAGCAGGTCCTCCTGAAACAGCAGGTTTGTAGCTGTGGATATTGCAGTGAACCAGCAGCAGTTTTGATTTCCTAGAGAGGCTGTGAAGTCTTGCACATAGGCTGCAGCCTTGAGATTTGGCATTTTTGTTTGTTATGAGACACCAAAGTATATCTCTCTCTGACATACCTGAGTATTGAAGCTCTCTGGGTGAAGAGGAAGCAAGACAGAAGCTTGCTCATCAGATCATCTTAAGAAAGATGTAGCTGTGCTGCCTTCAGTGTGGTTGGAAGGAGATCTACTGCAGGATTCCCGCTTGTATCTTTTGTTTATAAAATAACCCCTTTTGTCCTGAATGTGACAAAAATAGGATACCTAAATACTGGCCGTTTTTGACTAGTTAGTCTGGGATACAATGAATCTGCAGAGAGCAACATTTTGAGAAACCCACACTGGGAAGATGGTTTAGGAGAGTATTTCAGCACAGAGGAGCGCAAGCCGCATTTTGGATTCAATCACATGGCGGTTTGTTATGCCGTAGCATGCATGTTAAATGAACTTCTAGGGACTTGTGTGGGCCTACAATTAAATATCAGCAGGCTATGAGCTCTCCAGCAGAAGAGTGGCTGTGCCAGGCGGAGCGGGGAGGACGCAGACGGTCCGTCCCCAGAGCCCCGGGCGGGCGCGAGGGCTGCAGCAGCAGCAGCTCGGCCTTGGCAGCGGGCGAGGAGCCGCAGCAGCGCCGGGTGATGCTGCAGAGCCAGATGGGTGAGCCTGTCAGATCAAAGTTGATGTGTGCCGAGGGTGGCAGACTTGGCAGGGCTGCTCGCCGCAGGTCCTCCTCCCCTCGCACCCTGTCTGCAGCTGAAGTTTGCGGCTGGATTCAACCTGGAGCTTCGAGAAGTCGGTGCTGAATAATGCAGCCTCCTCTGGAGCCAGAGCCCATGCTGACTGGAGCAGGAGCAGCCATCATGTGTAGAGCAGAAGATTTAATGGGTATGATATGGCCCTGACACTTATTTTTCCCCAAGTTTCTAGAACCACAGTCTTCCTTTTTCCAGTGCAGCTTTGGGCTTGTTGACGCAGAGTGGGAAAGCCCAAATACGCAGTCGAAGTAGCTGTCTCAGAATAACTATTCCTCATTATCTCTCCATGCGGCCACTCTTATTCAGCAGTAAGAGGTCCTTTGTGTGGTTTAGCTTAATCCGCTTTGGAAACGGATTAAGCTAAATCTCACAAAGGAGCCCTTAGTGCTGAATAACAGTGTCCACACGGAAAGATAATTCGAAATAGTTGTTCTGCATTTTTCAATTCACACTTGAGCACAAAAACTTTCCCGTGCAGATGAGCCCACTTGAATAGGAACTGCCTATTTTCTGTCTAAACAAGGTCTGTGTGCTGTGTCCAGGTGCTGTAGTAAAGTAAACAGCACGTATTTTTTATTAAAAAGAAAGGAAGGAAACTGGCATTGCTGGGCTCAGGACCATTTTCTTGCCAAGGTGCTCAAACCCAGGATTATTGCTTTTCTCACCAGCTCATGTGGTTTGGGATTAGATTATTCATGGGATATTTTACTTTCTGGACTGTGTAGACATTTCTACTCTGTCCTGTGAGAGAAACTGGAGTTGCCTTGTAAGCCACTGCAGAAGGACAAGGAAGGATGCTTTCTGCTCTGCCCTATGCAGACCTCTTTGGCAAGGGGCAGACCCATTTGGGAAAGCCTTTGCGGAGTTAGAGATGTTACAAATAACAAGGAGCAATGCCTTTGTAAAACAAGCTTCCACCCCCAATCTGTCCCCAAGCAGTGTTCTGTGCCTATTTTCACAAAAGAAAGCTAGGAATAGTTGTCAAACAGATTTTGGGTTTGGATATGCAGTGGGCTGGTGGCAGGGGTCTGGTTCCAGGGGAACTTACTTGGAAGCTTTGCTCGTAGCTAACAGATACCTGTGAGTAAAGTCATTGAGCACTTTACCAAGGTGGGGAAGCATTGCTCACTCCTCTGTTTCACCGGTGTGGCTAGAACAGATGCTAAGTAACTTTCCCAAGTTGATTTTGACAAACTGATGATTTCCACATCTGGATTTTAGAGGCAAGCAAAAAAGCCTGTAGCCCCACAGGAAAGCCAAGAAAACAAAAAAAAAAAAAAAACAAAAAAACTGGAGTAGTTTTTGAAATCTAAACCTAAATTCCTTACATGTATGAGACCTTAGAGGAAAGTTACTTTTGGTGTCATTTAGGTCCTTGTGTCAGATGTACCTTACACCTCATCCCTTGGAATTAGTAAATTTGTGGGAGCTGGACCAGTCCTTCCTCTACCTTGGCTGGCAGTGGCCATGCACCCAGGCTCCCATCTGTAGGAATGATATGTGCAAAATGAGGGATAGGCTGGTAGCTGGTCATGGACATGCATGGTTTGAACACATATATTTGTGTGTATACAAGAGGAAGGGTGTTTTCTGACTAACCTCCCTGATGGCAGTAAGAAGTAACCAAGTTTTGGGGTTTGGTTTGAGGGCTTTTTGTTTGGTTTGTTTTTTTTTTTTTCCCCAACCTTATCCCTCTGCCTTCTTGGTAGAGATTAAGGACCTGATGGTGACCCTGGGCCCTGCAGTGCAGGCCTGTAGAAAGAGGTGCAGTTTCCTAGGAGAGGCGAGCGGTTCTCTAACGTGCATTTTTCCTGTTGGCACGACTCAAAGGCTTCTCAACTACTATTACTGTGGAAACTAGCTTCCCCTTCCTTTTTACTTTTTAGGCCTTGATTCAAGAAATCATTAAACATGCGTTGATGTCCATTGGTGTTCAGGACAACACTTAAGCATGTGCTCAAAGTATTGTCCTGTGTAGTGATGCTTTTCTGAGTTGGGGTGCTGGAAATGAGCATTTATATGAAATAAAGTCCCTTCCTGAGAGATGGTGGTGGCCTCTGCCTTGTCCCCCAGCTACTGAGAAGAAAGAGGGAGAGAAGGAATAGTGTGACCTGAACTCTTCTCCCCTGGAGCTTGTCCTTGTGCTGACATAATTCTTCCCAGGGGTGTAGGAGGAGTAGTAGAAGAAAAGCTGAAGAAAGGTTTTGGTCTCTTGATGCTCATCTGCCCACTGGGAAATGGACAAAATCTGTCCATGGTCTCCTTCCCTGGCTGGAAGGATAGTGTCTGGGAAAGGAAAAAAAACAAAAAAAGTTGCCCTAATCTGTTCCTGCAGAACTGTGCAATGTCAGTATTGAGTGTTGTGGGCATGTGACTTCCTTGTAATAAGGAAATTATGTTTTATGGAGGAAAGCAGAATGAAGAGACCTGAAAGCCACCCGACTTTCTTACTGTGCACTTATGGCTGTGAACACATCTCCTGCCAAGCAGCTGCATGGAAGCCATATCATTAGAAAACCCCAAATGTCTGCAGTGAAGTTTTCCCTGGCGGCAGAACTTCTGTCACTGCATGTTGGGCATGTCTACGTGGTTAATTAATATTAAGCAAGCAAGAGTTTGAATTGCTAAAGCCGTAACTGCTCCACGTTGACTCCTCATGTCAATGCTTTTCAAACATGTCCAGCTCTTTGGAGGGAAGTCGTTTACTGGACATGAAATAACCTGCTGCTTATTAAAGGGCTCTAATGGCCAGGACGGGTTACTTTGGGATAAGCTCCGGTGTGAATCTGAGGCAATGCTGGTTGCTCCACAGTTGCTGCCCGAGGGGTCAATGTGAGGCAGCAGCTGCCATTTGGACTGAAGGTGTCCAGCATGTGGCTGGGCAATTGCAGAGGTGCTGTAAGGCCTTGCTGGGCTCACCCTGCAGTGACTTGTTCTGCTCATCATGCCCGAGGCACATCCAGGGAGTGTCCGCTCACACCGGAGATGGACTAAACTCCATTCCTGCATAAGCAACGCTTGGACACCTCAGATCACTGTGCTGAGAAATCTGTGGGATGAGTAAACAGTGAGAAAGTGTGAGGGAGCAGTCCCAGCACTGGTGGGAGAGGAGAACAGCCAAAGAGCTGGTGCCATGTTCTCACCTGGCCAACTCAAGCTGCTCCACGCCTGGGTGCCCAGCTGGGCTTGTGACTCTTGAATCAAAGCATCACCCTACTCCTGTTCACTGGTGGTTGGACTGGGGGCCTTAGTCTGGGGTCGGAAAATTAGGTACCCTTCCCAAGTGCCATTCAAGCATGATAGTGGCTTCTCCCTGTGGACACAGTTTCACTGATGTGACTGTGTAATGAGCAGGTCAAAACGCTTGGTGCAAATTAAAGATAATTTTGTTATCATTTTATTGTTACCTGTGTTTACGAAGACCTGGTAGGCAAGGAGCTGTCAGAAAAGCAGATTGTTGTTGCTGCCTCGGGTTGCCCAAATCCAGGGAGCTGGGGCTGTGCAGTGCACGGCACAGCAGCGGTTGGGTTGCTGTACGTGTGTGGTGTGACGGGCACCGTATGCTCATGTCCCTTTCCCAGAAAGGTAACGTGTTCTGCATATCAGATCATGGCAAAGCTGGAAGCGATGTACAGCTCCCCTGAGTCTGAGTTCACAGTCCAAACTGGTAGGCTAGCCTGTCTTTGACATGCATATTTAATGCTGTAGTTGTCTTTGCATATTTTGCTGGAGGGGACTAAAGGCAAAAAAAAAAAAACCTGGTTGCTCACCTGTCCTTCAGCACAGGTGAGCTTTGCACTTTTTCCCTTGGACATCTGTGAGACATTTAAAAGAGCATCATGGGTTCCTGACATCAAAGAGTTAATAGCAGTGAGTGGGTACAATAGCTCATTAGGACTTAAAGGTGGGCTGCAAACTCAGAAATCTTGATAATTTTGGTCTATAAGGACACTGAACTTTCAACCCTAGTTCAGCAATAATAAATGCCTGTTAAGTAAGACTTCCTTTTATGAAGAGAGGGTGGATGGATGCATTTCAATGGGCTTTAAAAGTATTGCTACTCGTTTCAGCGTCGGCTGGCCGAATGCATCCGGGCATGGGAAGGCATTTCAAGATCTGCACAAAAAGCACTTTGAAGTATAACCTTTGTGAGCATCTTAGCTAAACCTGACTGCAGTTGGAAGCAGCACTTTATCTATTTATCTATCTGCTTATTTATTTATTTATTTAGGAAGTATTTTTCTTTCAAAGTTGCTTTAAAAAAAAAAAAAAACCAAACCAAAAATAAACCTGTGAGCAATTAAATGAAAATGCAGTTTTGAAATTTTGACCCAAAGTGGAAGGTGATGGTGTGTGTTTGCTCTTCACGTGGATGTTTTCATAACCAAATATATCAGTGCTGAGTTTTGAAAGCAGGGAAGGTGAAGCTGCTCTTTGGGATAGAGCTCAGGGAGCTGACAGCCCTGCCACCCTGGAGAAGAGGGGCTCAGGAACGTAACCATCCTCCTGCCCATGCTGGCTATGCCCACAGGAGCCCCAGCGAGGAGCTCAAAAATCTTTAACAGCCCATTTGTTTACCTGTAGAAGGTTCCATAATGGGGACTGAGATCCAAAACAAATCTCAGAGTGGCTGCAAGTTACCACTTCATAAATCGCAGTCTTCCTTGCCTTGAGTTTGCAGGTCTTGATTCAGAATTCTTTACTCATCTTGATTCTGCTGAGGTCCTACATGAGAGCTGAAATTGTGTGTGTATGTGTGTGTGTGTGCGTGTGTGTGTTTTACCTCGCCTCTCAGAGAGCACGAGGGAGACCTCCGTGAAGAGAGTGACAGGGTTTGATATAAACCAGCAGGACTGCATTGCTGCCATTATTCGACAGTAAACCCTTTCACAATGCCATATGCTGTGCATTCCAGCGCAGCAGCGGAGGGTGTGATATAGTTAAAGCACACTCGGCAAACAGGAAACGCTGGTGACCGCTGTGTGTGCTTTTCATGGAGATAAAGTATTGAGAGCGTAACGAAGGCAAAAAAAAAAAGTGCTGGGAATGGGGGGAGAGGACGGCAGGGGTGAAGGAGAGGGATATATTTTGAGCCTGACGCTCTGGTCATTATGAAAACGCAGGCAGGAAATGCAGCCGCGAAGCAGCCGAGAAAACACTGCTTCGCTCCAAGATGTTTGTTTTACTCCATTACGTGTATTTTCTGCTTTGCTGCTGGGTAGTGAGAGTGGGTGTGTGTGGTTTGGTTTTTTTTCAGGGTGGTTTTGTTGTCGTTGTTGTTGTTTGTTTTGGTTTTTTAATTAACTTTATTTTATTTTTAAAGTTCCTGCCACTCTGGCTTAGTATCCAAGTCCCTTCCCCTCTACCCTACCCTGGTTAATAATGAAAGACTATTTTAAGGGACTGGAGTTCAGTAACACGTATTTCATACTTCAGGAAAATGCGGACATCGGTGTTTAGCCTAAGCACAGTTATTTTCCTGGGCAATGGCTCTGCAAAAGGCATTGCAAAGCCTCCTCAGAGTTCGGAAGTCGCTATTGCAGGGCAGGGAAGAAGGCAGGGGGATGGGACCAACAGGTCCTCGGATGGGGAGAGGCCTGAATCATAAACACACCATAGCTTTAATAAAATAAATGAAGTGGAGCCTTTTCAGACGAGGGCAGACTGTATTGGGGCAAGCCAGGCTTTTAACGTTGGGAGTGAAAATTGACAGGCTGAGAACTGGGACATAAACAAAAATGTCAGGCCCTGGGAGTCTTGTTCACTGGACAATGTCTCAATTGTTTCAGTGATTTTTCGCAGGCAGCAGGGGATAGTGGGAGATTTAACTCTTTACTGGCCACGCAGGGGCTGGAGGTGCTCACAGAGTGAAGAAGTGGCAGAAAAGAGCATTTTTGTTTGGAAATGATTAAGCATGTCAGTGGGTGATAAGGGAAGGTCACACTGTTCTCTGCATACTTGTCTGCTGTTAAACTTGGGCTTTACACTTCCCTAATTTTATTTAGGTTTTGCTCCTTGCTTGGAAAAACGTGGTTTGGGGTTTTTTTTTCCCTTCTAATATTTTTGCTTTTTATCAGGAAAAATGAGATCATGGGGCAGACCAGCAGATATATAAAAAGGAGGGAAAGTGTGCGTGTGCGTGTGTGTGTGTGTGTGTGTGTGTGTGTGTGTGTTACATTTTTTTAAAATTAGTATTTCTTCATTAAATGGCTGACAGGCAAGTGTGGTATTTTAACGCTGTCTAGATTATTTGGAACAGGCTGAAATGTAAGATAGGGAATGCCCTTTGTTTTATTAACCGCTTTATTATTTTGCTTAAGTCTCAAAATAAAGACCCATCTTCAAAGAAGGCAGAGGAGAGGCGAGGAGCTTAGTTGTCTCATCATACTTTTGCTTTATTTATTATAAAAACAAACATTGAAACCTGTTGCATACCAGCCTGACGTGGGCAAGGTCCAGAAAGCTGTAACTGGTAATTCTTTACTCATCGGATTTTGAATGTGTGTTTTGTTGTGGGCAGGGGGGAGGAGGGCGAGACGCAAACCAAAGTTGCTTCTTCAGGGCGCAAAAGCTGTTGAGGTTTATTTGCAGGAAGATAAACCTCTTTTAATAAAACGTGGGTCTTGTCTCAGTTGAGTGAAGTTGGAACATTTTGCAGGCTGGAAGCCAACTCGCTTGGTGTGCAGCAGCCCTGTATTAAAGGTCTGGGATGTGCTGAGGTTGCTTTAACTTAATTTATGGAATAATAATGTATCCCATTTTTGTATCCGTGCATCCTCCAGCTGCTTTGTGTTCGGATGCATGTTTGCAGCCCCACACTTTCTCCTGCTTTCACGTTTGTCCTTCCCCAGCCCCTGCCTGCTGCTGGTGGCCGGGCGGGAGGCTGGGAGCAGCCCAGGGCTCTCCACTGCCTTCCTGCCGGGCAGGAAATTGCCTCCTCCATGACTGCTGCCCGCAGTAATGCAGCAAAACTTGTGCTCATGGGCAGGCTGCTCCCCAAATTCCTGCTTGGGAGATACGCTCTCCTGTGTGATAAGGATGGGGAAAGTAACTTGTGCTCTCCAGATGCTTCCCTCTGTGGTTCACATGGATGGGAGAGAGAGAAGAGGGTGAAAACAATGGTGGTGTCCTATTAAAACAGGCTGTCTCCAAAGGCCAGAGCAGAGAGAGTTAAGTTGCTGTCCTTCCTAGAGTCTGGCCAGGACTGGAGAGAGTGGGCACTAAAAACACACGCTAGAGCTTCTGTGGAAAATCTGGCTCCATATGTATTTTGAAGTGATATTGGTTTCAGAGATTTAGAAAACAAAAGTTGTTGACATGTTGGAGCAGTTGCTTTCCTGAGTAAGTATCCTGAGTAGAGCTGGATTTAATAATTTATAATTAATCATTCGTGCAGCAAAATGAATTGCTCTTCCTGTTAGTGAAGGATCACTGAAGAGATCGTGATTTTTTGTGGAACTTTGTTTGTTACTCATGCACAAGTCTCAGTGTTTCATCTTGGAGATCATCCACATGCAGTTCCTGAGCTGGCTGATGTTGGGGCTCCTCTGAGCAGAGATGGGGAACATGTGATACATTTCCGTCCCCTGGGTTGAGCAGTGAGTGATACTCTTTAATTAATAAAAGTTTATTTTCCATGAAGATTCTCCAGTACTTGCATAAATTCACTGTCTTGGCAAGTGTCCTTACCACTGAATTAATTTGCTGGTGTAGTCACAGAAAGCAGTTAGCTTTGTCACTTAATGAATTTCTCCTATTTGCTGCAGAGCACAGTGTAATGCTGATCTAGCTCGGGTTGCCCTGGTTTTGTATATTATAAACACAGAAGTAAAAAAATCAGTAGTTTGAAGTATTTTCTTAGGATTATTTTGAAATTTCCACCCCTTTCTAGTCATGAATAACAGTAAACTCTGATTTGAAAATTAACTCATTACTGATAATAACAGCCTACAAGAGATCTCTGCTTCTCTGCTCCTCCCCTTGTCCTAGAGAGGCGTAACTGCTGTTCCGGGTGAAACAATGCTATTTTTAGTGCCATTACAGAACATGTTCACAAGAAGTCTGCTATACAGCTGGGCAGCCCATCTATGTGTCTGTTTAGTTGCCACAATAGTTTTCAGGGCCACCTTTTCCTACACATCCCAGTTAGCAAATAGTTAATTCTCTAGTTTAGATGAACTGATAGGTGGGGAGGTAGGGGGGCACTGAGGAGAAAATGCTCTTTGTAGCTATGTGTGTTGTCTATAACCCTTCAAGGCAGCTCAATTGTCCGGGATGAACAGCATCTTTAACCTTTGCTTATGTTATACAGGTTTTGGTGAGGTGTAATCAGCAGGTCATCTGCTCCGCTTTGTCTCCCACCCTTGTTCTAAGACGTGCCTGGACGAGCCCATGGAGCTTAGGCATCATGTGCTCTCATGTCCCTTCACCTCTCAGGACCTGAATCCTGCTTGTGGAGTTTGGGAAACTAGCAAAGCAAGAAATGGGCTAAGTCACACTTTGTAAGAGTTGGATGTTGTTTGCCTGCCTTCTGGAATGAGCACGTGCTGGGTGGTGTAAGGGTTTGGATACTTCTTGTTGCTGTGCTTCTCCTGTGAATATTGACTCAGCCCGGTGAGATACAGGTGTGGTGGTGGTGGTTCAGCGAAGGGCTCAGAGAAACAGTCCTGTTGTTCTGGTTGGGTGTTTGGAGGTGTGATTGAGAGCTGCCACAGATTTGAGATAAGACCATTGAAGTAGGGAGCAATCCCTTCCCTGTGCTGTCAGCAGGAGAGCTGTACCTAAGGGATGGATGATTCCTGCACAGCTCTGCACCCATGCTGCCCTTGCAGCGGTTACCTCCTGTATTAGATATCGCTCCTGCTTCTGTGAGGATGGAGGAAAGGACTTTTAAATCCCTCTTTTGCTGCTTGAACATCTTGCCAGTGAAACGTCAGGGTAAACATGTACGTTCAGTTTGTCCGGAGTCTTCCCTGCAGGCCACTGCTCACCAGCATTGGCTGCACCCGCCTGTTGAGATGATGGTGGAAGTTCTAGATAATGGTACTTCACACTTATGTAGCACTTCACCTTTCCAAAGTGCTGTAAAAACCCCAGGCTCCCTATCATATCAGTCCCTGAGGGAAGAGGGAGCTCGGCATTATTACCCTCATTTATGGGCAGAAAAGCTGAGATGCAGAGAGGTTAAGTGGTTTGCCCAAGCCCACACAAGAAGTCAGTGTCAGATCTGAGATTAGATTTGGAGTTTTCAGGCACTTGCTGTCATTGTGCAATCAGCTGGATGAGATGCTCCTTGTCAAGCTTGGAAACTTCATGCAAAGCCTTTCGAAATGTGCAGAGAGACCCTGCTTTGGAGACAATGTTGTTTGCTTCTGTTTATATTATAACATGGGCTTAGAGGATATTTTACAGATCCTTCCAAGAAGCCAAAAAATTGCCTTCAGTGGAGAAAAGTTCAGACTAAAATACTGTTCAGTTAATGGTGGCATCTCGTTGTGCTGGGCAGGCTGTGAAGGGCTGTGTAACCTGGCCTGAGAAGCGCTCAGGTGAAGCAAAGAAGTTCTTCAGTACCAGCAACTTTTTACAGCTTTCAGGGAGAGAGGGCACAGCAAGAGGCTCCTGTCTGTGAGAAACAATGCCCCATCTACACCCAGGATTGCTCTTGAGGAGCTACTTGGTGTGTGAGGATGCTTTTGTTGGAGAATGAGTGCCTCTGCCTAGCACAGAGTAATTTGCTTTCAAAGTAGATTATGCTAAACTGGGAGGATGCTGTTTCTGAAGTTGTGGGTTCTGCATCTGTATTTGATCTAGAATAGATACTGTCATTTAAAATTGCATTTGTGTATTCTAGATTGATTTATCTTTTTCATATGGAGACGAGGCCTCATCTCTCAAACCACAATTTGGTTGAGATACCAAAATTACCAGGTTATTCAGTGGGGGTGTCAGGCAGCTCTTTTCCTCTCTTAGGTGATGCAGATTTTCAGTGGGATCATTTCCAATACTATCCGAGGATGGGTTTGAATGGGCAATATCTGAATGATTTCCCTGTATGCCCAGCAGTAAAACTGGCTGTGGCTATGCACAAATTTGCCCTTCTAAAAGAAGTGAATGAAACCAGGCTGGAGGAACATACCGGGCCACTGCTGAGGTTCCAGAGGAGGCTGTCGGAGCAGTGTCCGTGGTCTCCCGAAAAGCAGAGCCAGAGGGTGGCTGGGTGCAGGCTGCGTGGCTGCCGGGCAGGATGGGGAATGCCCGTGCGTCAGTGGGAAACCACAGGGTGTGGTGCGGGGCCGGCGCTGCCGGGAGCTGCAGGGACAATGAGTCTGTGGTAGGCACTCGCTGATACCAGAGAGCCCCAGCTAATCTTGGTTTTGGGTGGTGTCGTCTGTTTGGATTAAAATGCAGGGGTTGGGGCTCGTTTTTTCTTTTTGTATTTCTGATTGCCATCAGCTACTCTGGGGTCTCAGAGCTCGTTGTTTAATATCTTCACTCCACTGAGAAAGGATGAATAGCCTCCCTGCGTACACACTTTAAGGTGGAATTAGCATGCAAAGGCCCATTTCTGAACTTTATACCAAGCCCTTATGCCCAGCTGAATCACTGCATTTGTTTTGAAGGCTTTTAATTTTACATTTCAGTGGTGGAAATATGCCTCTTCTGGGCTGGCCTAGGTGATGCATCCTCTGCAAATACCTTGTTGCAGTGCTGGAGGACCCCAGCAGCCCACCTGGCAAACTCCAAGAGAGCACTTTGGTCCCAAACCTGCCTGAAGGGTGGCTTTGGGCAATGCTGCCTCTTTGGCTGAACCCAGATCATAAGGTTGAAGATGGATCATGTGGTCTTTTCTGGGACTTCCCCCCACCTTGCCCCGTGATTTGTTTGTGTGACACTGCACGGGACAAGGGCATTGTGCATTATCACATGGCGTGTTCAGCATTCACAGGTGACAGCCAGAGAGGTGCCTCTGTGCTCTGAACTGTTACACTGTGGTGGAGGATGTCATACTGTGTCCAGAGATGTTTCCCCTTCCCCCACTGCCCACATGCCAAAATAAATATCTGATATGAAAGTCAAGGTACAGAAGCCAGCTGGATTGTACAAAAGGTCCTGTCTCCTTTCTGCTGTTGTTGTTGTTGTTATTTTTTTAATACAATTTTCCTGATGGGTTGAGTGACTGTCTACAGTAGAATAAAGGGATGGAGAAGATATTTTGGCATTTCTTTGAGCAGTAGCGTGTTCCTTCTTTGAAATCTGGGAAATTTTTTTTGTGTTTGCTTTGGATTTTTTGTTTATCTGCTCATTTGAGCTTTGTATTTCCCCCCCGTCGACCCCCCCCTTCCTTTCACAAATGGAGGAGAGGAGAAATTGTGTGCATGTGTGTGTGGTGCCCTGCCAAGCAGAGAAACTAAACAGACAGCCTCTATTGCTTTTGCTCTCACATCTCTAACTTAATTATGGGGGAGGCAAGGGGTGTGTTGTGTTTAATGTACTCCATGCTTCCAAAACTCTGCACTCTCACATGCTAGGGGCTGACCACTGGCACGGGCTTTCATTAATATTTTTTCTTTACCCTGCCCTTCTGAATCGCTACGTTTGGTTTGGGGGCTTCTTTGTAACAAAATTCTTTTATTTTTATTTTTATAATTGCTTCTGGATCTGCAGAAGCGCATGTTGAAAATCATCTCAATGTCACTAGTCTTTAGTTCAACAAGAACGCTATAGAAACGAAAGGTTCTGTCATCCATCAGATTTTCTGTTCCATTTGTTGAAGATGAAAGGCGAGCGAATTTAGTGCTCACTTTCTTCTCCTTCTGACAGTTATTGATCCTCCCTGGAACTCTGCAATTCACGCTCGGAGCCGGCCCTGACACGGGGAATCCCCAATTTATTATGTGTGTGCTCACTAGCGCCGCGTTAGTGCGGCAGATTTGCCCTGCCTCTCTCAAAGCCGTCTGTTAATTTTTCAGCTGCACCTTGTGAGCTTGGATTCTCCCCCTTCTTGCCTGTATTGCCTTACAAGACTTTTAATCTGGAGGCTGTTAATGTTTGAGAAACAACTACTCTAGCATGTGTTTATGTGTAAGTGGTTTCAGAGGCTTTCTTGGTTTGTACAAAATAGGAAAAGACTGAATCCTTTTCTTTGAGACGATGGGGTATAGGAGAGAGAGAGCCTGCAGCCTGTTGGTTTTTAGTTGAATTTTATGGTCATTAAAAATGCAAGATTGTTAGGTTAGAGACAGCCCCTCGGTTAAAATCAACATGTGGAGTAAGTGTGCTTATTTTATGGCTTCCATCACCAGAAATAGAGCTGCGACAATATGAAAGGAGTAGATGTAATGGTGGGAAGCACCATGGCCTTCCATGTCCATTCTCCCCATGGCCTTTAACTGAAGGTATGGCTGGATGGACGGGAGCAGAGACTCAGGGGTTTCCTACAGAGCTTCCAGAGCTGACCAAATGCAAGCCCAACACATCGTGTTGCACACTGGAGCCGACTTTAGCCTGGCTGGCATGGTGCATGGGCCCAGGTGGTGTCCTGGACCACGCTCTGCTGCTTGGACGTGTCCTGTGCATGATGCCCAGCATGGCGTGGGGGCACCAGTCTTCTCAATATAGATTTGTAATGCTCTGTGCTCTTCCAGCATCTCCTGTGCCTCAGCACGGTACCTCCTCTTCTGTGACTGAGCATGGTGAAGTCTTACACACTAATTTCATGAAGCTTCTACTTGCGTGATGTCACTGAGAGCCTTTTAGTGTAGGTGCAGTGAAGGTGTAATCTCTTAGTTATTCCATGCTGAGCAATAACAAATTACATAAGTCTGCCTTTTGTTTGTGTAAATGTTCATGAAGTCCTCTGTCCCCTGTGACCAGCCAGGGATATGTGTCACTCTTGTTGTCCTGGTCCTCTTTTTTCTCCAGGCCGCTTTGTTCTTGTGGTTTACTTAACCCTTGGCCAACAAAATGTATTTCCAACCAAAATCTTACAGAAATGAGAGGAACAGGCTCTTTCTAAAGAGGCAAGAGCTGCTGTGGGCCAGGCTGTACCACCTCTGGGCTCAGCCTGGGGAGGGCAGCTGGACTGGCCATGCAGAGCTGACAGTAATCAGGCCTCCCCAGCTGCTTACAGGCTTTGCGGGAGGTTGGCAGGACCTTAAAAAAGAGAGTTTCACATCTGCTTTTGTTTATCCTTTTTGCTGCGGGCAAGGCTGAAAACTTAATAAATTGCATGAAACCTAAGGAAACATGAATATAAGAGTATTAGATAAATTACAGAAGCTTGCCTACCTGTAACATTTTTTATAACATGAATGGCACGTGTGTATTATTTCTTTATAGAAAGTATACCATGTCTCAGCCTCTCACTGAGGCTCTCTTGTTTAGACATTCCTCTGTTCTTGCTACTTCTGCTCCTCAGCTTCCACCTCCAGCTCTTCCCAAATTTTAATATCGTTTTTTTGGTGGCAGGCGTTTAACGCACCGGCGCTCTGAAGATGTGATGATGGTTTTTCGAAGGATATTTATGGAGCAGTTTTTAAGTATTTTGGAGGCTCATGTCTGAAGGAGCAGATGAAAGAAAAATCCTTGTAATGCTGGTAGCATATGCACGCTGTACGAAGAATGTCTCAGATATGTGCCTGTATTTGCTCCAATATCCTCACCATTTTTTCAGCCCAACTCTCCTGGCAGGGGCAGGGATGAAAGGGGAATTGTGAGAGAGAAACAATAAACTTTTAAAACAGACACCTTAGTGAGAGATGCTGTAACTTCAAATATTTGCAGTTCCTTTGTTAAAGAACTGGCATTGCACATTAACCTTAATGTAAGTGTAATATAGCATGTATCTGAGGCAGAATTGAAGAATATGAATTTCTGCAGCTAATGGTTTTTGAATAAATTCAATGCAATTGTCTGGCAGTTATTAGCAGAATGTGTGAATCGGGGGCTATGCAACACTGTATACTTTGAAGACCTTGAACTATTTCTACCAGTTAAGAGCTGTTAGATAGAATCTGCTAGAAATTAGCTTCATTCAGTTATCATACAATATAGTGAGACGCTCTGGCAAAAATCATTCTCTGCTAGCATTGAGTCAAAATAAATTCTTCTGTTCTGTCCTGAATTGCAGATAGTATCTGGCTGAGGTCAGATAACCTGGCTGCCGCACATGCGCGCGCGGATGTGCCACCCGTACGTGTGTGTAAGGAGATCTGTGCCGGGATGTAAATATTGCCCTATAACTCGCCTTGCTCTCATGCCCGCTGCGGGCAGGTCACGGGCGCCCTGGCTTTCGCCAGGCACTGGCTGACCCTGCACAAGTATGTGTTCCCTGCTCCAAAACATTAGTAACGCTGCGTTAGATTGGGCTTAATTTGGGCTTACACAAAAATAGCCGGTGCCTGTATTATGCAGAATGTCAAGCCGAATATTTGTGATGGCTTTTCCTTGCTTTATTGCGGATCCTCTGGGTCTGATGGGAGGAGAGCATGAGAGAGGATGAGAAGGAACACAAAGGACCAGCGGAGTTTGGCCTCCCGTGTGCTGAACGTCACAGTTCAGTGCAAGCCAATGAAGAATTACGTTGCTCACTCTGGTGTGGCATCTAGGCTAATTTGTCTCGCTAATTACGCTGGGTGTAGGAGTATGCTGATGCCATTAACAATGTCCATGACCCAGGCTGGTCTCCCTACCTGAGCTTTATGGTGCCTCATGAGCATCTGAGCTTTCCTGGAGCTGGTGACTCGATGAGACTGGCAAAGTGTAAAGGTCCTTGTAGACTAGGGCAGTAATACGCTGTCACTGCTGTCAGTTAACTTACGTGGGCAATACACATGCTATATAATTATTTTTGGAGAAGATAGGTGAGTTATTTGTCAATGTTTGCTAATAGCAGGTGTGTGTAAGACTGGCTCGTTAACTGTCTAATTCCTTACAGTCAACAGAGAGCACTCAGGTCTTCACAGAGGCTTTGTGAGCTGTATTTAGCAAAGATGTTCTCATGGATAAAGCATGAGAAGTGATGATTTAAGTTACACCTCAGGGAGCAGGGCTGGGGGGATGGAAGAGTGACCAGTACCTGAGGAGGAATGGAGTTATGAATGATTTTCTGGTTTATAGTGAAAGTTCGTGCAGAGTGAAATGGAGGGGAACAAACTGGATTCAAACATGATTAATCCTCTAGGGTGCACAAAGAATAGGGAGAGACTGAATTAAATAAAGTGTGGGGACTCTTGGCTAACTCCTTAGTCTAAGGTTAATATCTTAAGGAAGCCAAGAATTCAGATCCTGTCTTTATCCTTCTTATCTGCCTCGAACTGTTTGGAGTAGAATCACCACTCATGTGAAAGAAGACACCATATGCTGAAGATGCAGCAGTCAGCTTGAGCTTGTTGGCAGGAGTGGTGGGAATGCAAATGTCAGTGCATGATTTGAAAAATCTGGTACTCTTGGGGAAAAGGGGGTTTCCACCACAAAACCAGCTCATCCATTTTCCAATAGGGTTTGTAGACAATGGATCCCACAATCCCACATGGTCTCTGGTGTATTACAAGTTGTGGTCACCTCTAATTTGCCATGCAGACTGCTAGAGGAAAGAGTTTTGGTTCTGGCCTCAAAGTGTTTAAAATGGAGCTGCTCGTCCCTGGTAAAACCATTGAGGTAAATGTAGTCCCAGAGTTTTGCAGGAGTTGAACTCCCATCGGTGTGTGATGCCCCTGCTGTGTGTAGCTGCCAAAGGGCCTGTCTCTAAGGGATCATCAGTATGAAACTCTGCACACAGTTGCTGCACCCCCAGGTCTTTTCACAGTGTGTGTGAGTTTCAATATAAAAATCTAGGATAGATTCCCTGAAGGAACTGGAATTTCTGGTGTTGCAAAGTCCTTATTAGGAAATTGGAAAGATACACTGATGAGTGTGCCTGTTTAAAATCAGATAGTACAACAGTTCCCACCATTATTCTCCTTTGGAGGGATTGTTTGTTAACTAAGTTGGTGTTTCAAATTAGAATGAAAATGGAAAAGAACAGTAAGCAAATTATTTTCTTAAGTTTGGGTATTCGTAATATTTAGGAAAACAATAATTGGATAACTCCTCTTCAACCCAGTACCAGTGCATTAGTAGACACTGGGGTCAAGTTGTCTATTTCGAGTTTCATGCTCCTTCAGTGAATCTGTATTTAACTCTTTTCTGCACATGTCCTAGCAGCTCTATATTTATTTCATGTTTCCCCAGGATAGCCATGCATAGAATCACAGTCTAAATTTGTTATCAGGAGATCGTAGCAGTAACAGGCCTGTATCATGCTGCTTGCATGTGGTACCTCACCTTTTGGGGTCGATGAGAAGTTCTGCCCATGAGTATGGACCGATCATTCTCACATGAGAACCTTAAATAACTTTTGTTTATATGAAAGGACTAAGATTTGTGAAAATGCTGGTTGGCACTAGATGTTTTAATGTCCAAAATTTTAATATGCTGTGATTGGTTTGACGCTACTTGAGCAGAACAAAAGGCTTTGCATAGACTATAAGTCTCGTTAAATTTCTAACAAAGTACTTCAACTTTTGGGGTTTTGTACCATTAGTTATCAAGTTCAGGAGGAATGGTCAAATGGCACAAATGGTACAAGCCACATTTTGTATCCTATGGCAATTACTCTTTTACTCTCATTTCTGTTCTAAGCCTGTGTGAGATATGAATGTTCTGGTGGATCTGGTATTTTTACACCCTTCACAACTGTGGGTTGTGCTGGGATCTCTGGTGGGCTGTCAGCTTGCTGCTTCATTGCAAACCAGTTAATAGCACGGGAGATGGAGAATACCTATTCTGCCTTAGCTGGGGGGTCAGCATGTGGTGAGCAACGTTATCTCCAGTGTCTGCTGTGCCACGCTCCCCTAATAGGCAAGACCTTCTTGCAGCACGGCCTAGGGAACTTTGGAAAGCATCTTGGGTGGAAATGCCAGACAGTTGTTTTGCTCTTGTTAGCAGCTTTTATTCAGAAGCTTTAATAGCATCACTGCAAAGTGTTGTTTAACAACTGGCTTCTTTGACAACTGTGGCTCCATTGGTAATGAGGGAGCTTATTTTACCAAAGTGCTGCAAAGAAATCCAGGGGTGAGGGTGGGCGTGGGTAAATTGCTTTAATACAACTTCCGTTTAATAGAGGCTGAGTTTGTACAACAGATGGATTAGCAGATGAGGTTCCCCGTTATTTCTTCAGTAATTCTTTGTAGAGGGTCTTGACTGTCTATCCAAAAAAGAGTCCATTCTCCTTTATGTAAGTTTTGCACGCTAATGACAGAGATGAGTGAAGAAAAATAGCCCATCCAGCTGCAGGCTTTCTAACACAGCCATTAGGTTTCAGGCAAGCAAACGTTGGAGAGAAAAAAGTGCTCTCCAGCAATTGTAATTAAGGGAAGAGCACCAAATACCTGTAGCAATATGTCAGTATTTTGAAATAACATTGCATCATGTTTTACCTGAAACTTCATTAATGATAGCATAGATGGCCTCTTTATCTTGCCAGCATCTGCCCTGTTACTGATTGAGACTAAGGGCCAGGCATGTGGAGTAATTCTGTTGAAATAGTTGTTTTCGTGTTTTATGCAACTGACAACCAAATCTGGCCTCTGGAATTTACAGTCAACCAAGCAAATGAGCTTTGAGCTCACTGTGGGGTTTGTTCTCCTTTAATGTAACAAAGGCAAGCTGCTAAAGGCAGCCTGCAGTAACACTGCCTCACGTTCAGCTGAGTATCCATCAGTATCAAAACATCTCTTCATGCTCTGGTTCAGGGTCACACTTCACCTGTGTTTGTTGCTCGGCAGTGGAGGGAAATGAGACTCCTGGCCAGGAGCCTCCAGCTCGTCATCTGTTGACTTACAACCATGGGTGGCCTGTCCCTAAGCAAGTTGTAATAGGGGAGGTAAAGATAATTATGGAAAAGCCTGTTGTTGGTGGACTGACCTTCTCCCTGCCTTCCATCAGAAAATGGAAAAAGGTTAAAAGTGGCTGGTGTGTGTTGCCACTGCTTGTCAGGGGAGCTGCATTTGAATGCTGGGATTGGTGCCTCTCAAATTCAGTTGTCCTGCAGATGCAGGTGATGAAATTTACACCAAATATCCACCTCTCCCAAGCAGAGAAGAGGGCCAAGGCAAATGATACTTCACCCCAGGGTGGTGACAACATGAGCTGTTTTATCTGCCAGTGCCTTATGGCTTCTGAAATATTGAAAGTAACCAAGGGGAGCTGATGCATCCTGGAAAATCCTGGGCAAGTACAGAAGTACATTTTTGTAATTGCCAGAAAATGAAGAGTGCCAGAGTCCCCTGACAAGATTCACATGGGAGGCAGCAGCTCTGCTGGGTGGTACCCAGCCTTCTCTGCTGTTTGATTCCAGCTAGGGAAATCCTTTTGGTGCCATTAGAGTTGTTGATTCCAGTCCATTTTTTCATGGTCGTATGCACGGAGCTGGTCCCTGACCAGCACCACTTCACTGCCTGAGTCATGGATGTGTTTAATGCAAATTCTGAGGGTGGCAGGCAGCCCATTGTTTAAAGAAACAGTTTCCTCCCTCACACAGCCACCTGGAACAAGCTCCTGTGAGACTTGATTTTATCAGCCTCAGCTTTTCTTTTGTTAGCCAGTGTTGTGTTCTTGCTAGGTGTTCCACTGGGTTTTTGAGAACTTGATCTGTGCAAGTTGCGGGACAGAAAAGTCACCATTTTCTGCACAGCCTGTCCACAGCTGAAACAAATGAAAGAAATAAGACTGATGAGCAGTACTGGGGCTGCCTCTGACAAGTTGAGTGGACACAAGGGAAGAAGTAAAATGCATAGTGTTGGAGCAAAACATGCCTGTTGCCTTTGGTTTATGTATTGTGCTTAGCTCATCAATTTCTGTGCACCTACTATCTTCGTTAAACTTGTGTCTTCCCCTCTCACCATAAGGAAGTGCTCAGAAGCATGAAGTCCTCTCTTTTCTCCTCTGGCAGGGAATATTCATTTTAGCTCATGCTCTCATCTCTCCTTCCCTTTCCAACAGCCATTTCTACTTTCTGCAGTTGAGGCTGTCATTGTCTCTTGCTCTTCTACCAGCCCTCCTGACTCTGTCCCTGTGCTTTCATCCCTCTTCCTGAGTTGTTCTCAGTAGGAGCTGTGGGGAGATAGTCTGAGCTGGGCCAAACTATTCTTCTCCTCCCCTTGCCCCCAACCTATCTCACCTATCTCATTTAGGGATTTCTTTTTCAGCATTTAAAAGTATATAATTTAAAACACTTTAAAATTTTAATGACCTGACAGTGTTCAGAGAGGGACAGCAAAACCAGGGTCTCTAGAGTATCAGGTGTGGGCTGTCCTGTAGCTCTCCCTGTCTGGCACTGTCTCACTCTGAAGAGGCACATGGGTTATTAGTATTTAAAAGCCTGCAGTTTCTTGTTCAAACAAGAAATAGGTGTTCTAATATTTTTGAGATCTCAAAGAGAGATGATAATTTTCTGCTACTGAATGGAAGCAGCAATTTCCTTTATAATTTTGGCTCCGAACCCCATTCAGATAATGGTATTCCCAAAATACTTGAATCCAAGCTATCGTAGCCCCAAGCTTTGGGAAACCCATGCAGATATGCTGTGCAATACCTAACATGTGCTTAGCTTGTGCATTTTGGCCATATGACGGTGTTCTTAGCCAAGTCAATTTTCTGTTCATTTTTTAAATTACCATGCTGTAAGACAGTGTTTCATGTGTTGTGCTAAATTTCCAAGTGTCTGGTCTCTGTTACAGCGCTGTTCTCATCTGTTAAATAGGCAACTTCTTTGGGTAATAACACCAGGAATAAAACGATCAGAGTTTGACTAAGGCAGCAGGATCCTTGACAGCGCTGTGCCTTGGTTTGGCCCATATCTCCTGAAGGGTGAACGAAACTACTTACACATCACACTTAATTTACGGTGCTAATGGTCTTGTGTGGAGTGGTAGGGGGGAAGAGGGAGTGCCCTCGCAGAGCACGGGAAAATGAATGTGTTGTCTCTACTGCAACCCACAGGCAGAGATAGTGGCTGCAGTCTGCTCACACCCTTCACAGGGAGGTTGGGCTGCCACGCTCCTTCTGCTGAGGGTTTCTTCCACACCACTGTGGCCGGGGACATGTGCTTTTCTCAGCAGGTCTGCAGCGGCTCAGCACACCCAGCCCATATTGGAAATGGGAATTTTTGCATCAGCCAACACACTGGCTGACCTTGTAGGCTTTTCCTTTCTTCCTCCTTGGACATGGCTGAAGCCCCAACCTCCTTGCCCTGGCTTTAGTACGATGCAATGCCAATGAGTGCAAGATTAATATTCCTACTGAAGCATAAACCTTCCTTTACATTTCATACTTCTTCCCTGCCCCAGCTGTGTCTTTGTCACTCAGTGTATGAATTCAGCCCCTCTGAGGAAACTCCTGGGGAGTGGTGGCCATCAGTAGAGGCTCTTCACTGACTTCCTTACCACATGCTGCCAATAGGAGTTCATATTATTCAGTATAAACTTACTTTGGTAATTTAAACACTAGACTCGCCCCTCCCGTTTATTAAATATTGTGAACAGCTGTGGGATACACTCCTGCCAAACAGTGTCAGTGTTGTTTTGGCTTCCCCTGTTTTCCCCCATGGATCTCATTTTGGCAAAATTTCAGGTGGCAAAGTAGGGATCTGGGAGGCTCTTGGCTAAAGGGATGTCAGGAGACACTTACTGGGGGGTGTCTTCTTGGTGGTCACAAACTGGAAGAGATAAACTTGACACCTGAGTAGGTTTCATTGTACCTTTGGAAAATATTGTAAACTTGTAAAACTTGGTTTCATTGTAAACTATGCCTAATTTTTCTTTCTTTTGCTGAGAAAATGTCCATTTTCCTTTTGAAAGCCTTGCATTTTTCACCCCTGCATGCTTTATTTCTGGTGTTACTCATTTTAGAGAAGTTTTATGATGTACCTCTCCACTATTGTCTTCCTGCTTCTTCTCAAATAGTAGTCTTAAAAATGTGTGAGGAAAAACTGAGCCCCCTCCTTGTTATTCCTTTAAGTAATTATTTTGTATATTGCACAATGTTTTTAATGAAAACCCTTTATTTATATGGTTTTTTTATAATAGCCGTGGGTTCTCCTCACTCTGGGTGTGCAAATCTAGCCCAGTTGTAAATTACAGTGCTTGCACATTAAAATAAATTGCAGTGACACAGGGCCTTGGCAGCACTGCTGGAGGCTATCCTGAACGCACTGGGGTCTTCACTGCATGTTTAAAACATATCTGTTCTTTGCTGGATTTACAGAATATCTGGCAGTTTAGCTCTGTAAGGAAGAGTCCTCCTTCAATAGTTTATATGGAGGAGTTCCATTAGTGGAGTTTTGGAAGAGGGAAACAGGCAAAAGTTATTCCCTTGTGTTTGATCAGCCTGATGCAAATGTCTTTGGGAAGTGGAGAAGGTTGTGTTGACTTTCTAAGAGAAAGCTCTCTGGTTTTTGTGTTGAGTAGTAGCTGCCCATTGGGGAACATGGGATTTTGGGGTAAGGAGAAAAAGCAGAGTGAGCAGGGGTTCCCTGACCAAGAAAGCTGCATTTAGGCCCATAGTTCAGCAAGTGCTGAAACCATGATTCTGATGCAGGAGGTGAGATCTGTGAGGCCATTCACATGCTTAAATAGCTTGCTGAATTTGGATGTAAATGCCATCCTTGGAGAAGCCCCAAAGGCTGAAAATACAACCTACACGATAATGTCAGATCGGTGCATCCAACACTGCCTTCACCTCTCCCTGTGCTGGGTCATATTACACCTACTCCAAAAAGGATCTTCCATAACTTCGTGCTTTGTGAAAGACATTCATAAAAAAAAACCTACTACAACTGCATAAATATAATGATATAAAGGCTAAAAGTTCCTCGTGCTGGGCAGGTTTGTAGTGTTCAGTGCAATGTGCGCAGTGTTAGGGTAGCCTGGTCCTTGTGGTGAAGGCCAGTTGTACCTGATTTTTTGGAAAAGATCATCTAGAGTCATTATATTTGCAGATTTCCCCCACCACCTGTTTTCATGTCTGTAAATATATAAGACAGGACGCACATTCTTTGTTCTGAAGGCATGTTAAGATCAATGCCCTTGAGCATGCACCCTCTTCTGACTGTCTAAAAATTTGTTAAAGGTATAGATCTTGATTACATTCTCTTAATCCAAGCCTTTTCTTTTAACCCAGCTCTTAAAAGGAAGCATACATGACAGTACATCACACAATATCTCAGCCCTTTCCTGACATTTCTGTGGAAGTAAATGAAAGGTGTAAATTAAAAAAAGCAAGTGTTTGTGTCTCACTTTAACCTCCTGTTATGTTAAATGGCTTTATTGAAGAGTGCCAGCAGTGTTCTCAAAAAACTTGGGAAAATCCACTGTGAGCTATGCAATTAGTTGCCTTGGGAGCTGAGTATGGAGTTCATGATGTTTGATGTGAAAATTACATGGACACATCTAATTGGGAGTATTTGCACCACACAGGATACCGAATAAAGAGGTGAACTCTTTTCCTCCATTCCTGGCTTGTTTTCTTCTTCAGTTGAAGTGTTTACCTTGAACTCTTCCCAGTCGAGATGCTGTTTATCTAGGGATGTGGATTGATCAGTAGGTGCACACTTCCTTATGCAGATTTTGGAGAGCAGTGGGGAGAGAGGCAGAGGAGGCTCTACGAGCCTGGAAGGATGAGAGGAAGACGAACTTCAAGCTACCTCATGCTTCCCATTATCATTCCTTAGTCGTGACTTGCAGTGCCTATCCCAGCCCTAGAGCTCTACTCTTTTGCAGGAGTCAATGGCTAATTTAGAGAGTCCCTGGCATCACAGGATCCATTACTCATAATTTCTTTTAGTGGTTAAATTTTGCAATATAAACATATGATGATCTTTTATGCTGACAGTGGTCTCCAGCGTCCGTTGTTCTTCGAGCACTTTCTGATTTCTTGCTTTAATGTTTTTTGTTAATGGTCTCAAAATGAAAGAAAAGTGTTCTGTAAATTAGTAGCTGATATCAGCTTGTGTTGTGAATGTATGTCTTGGGGTATCATTCCCAGCACTGAGATCTGCTAACAAAACCCAGAAATTCAGCGCTCTCTTCTTAGTATTAAAACTTTTATTATCTCTGTGTGTGTGTGTGTATGTAGCTGTCTTTTCCCTCCTTCTTCCTTAGAAACTTAAATTATGTATTGATCTTTATAAACAGTTTGGGTTCATTTTTCTTTGGTTGCAAATAAAACTTGCCTGATGAATGCAGCTAAACTGAGCGTATTTTAAATATTCCATGGTTTTGAACTGCAATAAAGACTTAGAGTAAAACATTTTCCAGTAATTTAGTACTCTCTTCAGTGCAGTTATTCAATTATTAGACCACAAAGGCATTCTGCATTTTGATGTTATTAAGAAATATATTAGCAGAAAATACTCTATTATCATCTAATGCTAATAATCAGCTGGTAGGAATTAGAAGAGAAGATGTGTAATTGGAATTCTTGTGGCTAATAAGATGTGAATTCTAAAGATATTTCCAGGAGAGAAATCTAGGTGCTATTATAAGAAACTGCTCTTTGTATTTAAAAACATTAGTAGGCACAGTGATGAGATCAGATTGATTCGCTTGAAATATCTGCGAGACACAATAATGGAGATGACTGAATAGCATTTTGATCCTGGAGCTATATCACTGTCTTGCACCCTTTTTTCATTATTTGCCATTCTGCTGTAAGATGCCTTTCCCTGACCTCTGCCATAGCTTGTTTTTAAAACATTGATGTACCAGGGAAATATATAGTGAGATGATAATTCAAGCCACTGGGTTTCTAGCAGGGCCCCTTCTCCTAGACATGGTGGACAGGATATATGAGATTACAGTGTACAGATAGGTCCCCTCTTTCTAGCAAAGAGGGAGGTGTCACAAGCATTTAATGACATTGATAACTTCTCCAGTGCAAGCTTTTGCAGATTAGAACCCAGTTGTCTGTCTGTGCGTGTATCTGTGTGACATGCCATCAATGGAGAGTGTCTTTTCCTGAACCATTTGCAGATAGATTGCACCCTAAAATTGCAGCCTTTGGTTGCTCTGTTACTGCTGTATTTGGAGAAACTGTAAGTGTCATTATGGCTGTAAAATTATCCGCCCACAGGATTTTGTCTTTGACCCCTGCATCAGTGAATTCCACAGGCTGATTCCCTGCCATTTACAGTAAGGAGAGGGAGAGAGATGGGTTTGTCTTCCTTACAGGGCACCTCCCTATTTCTAGCCTAAACTTGACCTTTAGAAACCTAGTTATACTCAAACTTGATAAATACGATTTTCTCCTGGAAGCTAAGAGTCTTCAAATGAAGCCAAATGTAGAAGGCGTTGAGAGGGTAATGTGTAATGAGGTGGTCTTTCTTTCTGAGCATGCACTGGCTCTTCAAAACTCAGAAACATTCTCCTAAATTCTTAAATGGGTTTTAATCTGTTGCTCTTGGCAGGGACCAGTGCCTTTGGGTTGGGGAGTTTGCTGGAGAGAGCAGGCAATATTAGAAGTGGTTTCTTTGAGTGTTATGAGCTCCCTGTAGAGATGGTTGGAAGTTCACCACACGAGGAACTGTGTGGATTCGGCATGGCAGAGCAGGAGGAGGGGAGGCAGGACCCAGGCGAGGTTTAGTGACTTGCAGAGAAGGACAATGGCATGAGCCAAGTGAATAGCATTGGCCAGGTGGGAATGGAGGGAAGGATGTCCTGAGAAACCACAGGGAGCTTGCCAGGTCTCTCTGGTGTGCACACGGCTAAAATGCTGAAAACTGCAACTGGTCTGCTCTAGGTGAAAAAAGGGAAAGCAAAGCAAAAAGACAGGTGAGCAGAGGAGCACCTCAAGATCTGAGCAGTTTGTAAGGTTTTCCTGGACTTGGTCATGCCTTGAGAATGCCGTTAAATTCTTTGGCAAGCAAGCAGTGATTAACTTTTCTGCAATTAAAAGTGTATATCTTGATTATCACCTCTTACTTAATTATCAGATGCTTAGTTTTAGTTGCATGGCTGTCTCAGACAATAGGAAGCAATCACACTGGAGGATGCTGGAGCTTCACAGGTGTCTAAACTCTCCCAGCCAATGGTGCTGTGGGAAGAGTCAGCTCTTGCCCTCTGCCTTGTGCTTGGGCATATGTGAATCAAATCGTAGAACTGTGCTGTTAACACAGTTTTCTCCCTTTTTTCCTGCCCCCTGCCCCAAATTAATTTGAACCCTACATCAGCCGCTCTCTCTAGGTTACGATAAGACAGATGAGATGGTTTTGCTGATGTGGACAGGAGGACCGAGGAATTGGTGGGGAAAGGTGGGACTAGGATGTTATTGTAGGCTTACAATGGCATTAAATGGGAGAAACTATCTAACTTTTTTGTTTGTTTTCCCTTTATAAAAAGTATATAATATTTGCATTTTAAGAGGCTGCAGTATTCACCAATATAACAGGAACCGAACAGTTCTCCCTGCTTTCCAAAGCAGATACTTTCTAGCCAGTTTTAACAACATTTTTACTATGGCCCTACTACTAACTCCCTTTTAAAGGAGATGTATCTGAATCTTCTGGACAGTATACTCAGTATTTTTGAAACTGTGGGAAAACTTGTAACCTTTCCCTTCTGCTTGAAAAGGAGAAGTTTTCTGTGAACCAGACCCTGCTGAAAACATGGGCCGAGGTAGAGCAAAGGGCTTCAGATCATGCCTGCATGCTTGAGAGCCAAAACTGATGGAAAGAGAGGAGGGGTTTGTACCTGTACATCAAAAGAAAGGTATGAGGACACACATTAGAAAACTGATCTTATGAGAGAATGGTGGTGGCCATCATGGCTGTTGTTTCATGTTAGAATCAGTCTTAATTTTTTTATGCATTTTTTTAAAAAGAAAAGACAACATAGCCATTTTAAACAAATATGAGTATCTGCAGAAGAAAGGAGAATTCTTAGGAAACATGGTGAGTGAACTCCAGTCCCCTTCAGAGGCTTCTCTTGCTCTTTCTCTCCTGACTTCCCCTGCCTAACCTCCCTACTCCCAGGGAGAAAATTTAGATGATTTTGCTCAGAAGTGAAAGACCATTTTTTCACTTACAGGATCAGGAGAACAATTTTCTCTCCCCTCCAGCATCCTGGGCTCCACTTCTCTGGATGCAGAATTTTGGTTGTTGTGCCCCCCCGCCCCGTCGTTTTTTGTGTTGCAATAATCATTCTTTTTAATACATTTTTAATAAACAAGATTCGTTTGAGGAGACTGTGAAATGATGCTGCAGACAGCAGACAGAATGCCTTGTTCTAAAACACTTCCTCTTGTCATGTAGATAGTTTTATCAGATAAAAGAATTGTTGCTTTCAGCATTGTGTATTTTATTGTTGCACATGTGTGCACACACTCATGCACAGTAATGCCCGTTCTATCAGAACAATGGGAATGTAGCAGCATTGAAATAAAAAACCAATAATGTGGCTTTTTTAGGAGTTTTATATGCAGATCTTTTCCTGTGCAGCATAATATTCTATTTGAAGTGGAACTTAGCTCTTAGTTAACACTGAAAGTGATAAGTTGTCTAAAGCCCTGTTTAGACAGACAGAGCTTATTTGGCATCTGCATTAAGCTGTTTGACAAAATGTTTCGAATGTAATTAGTTCACATCAAAGGTACACCACCTTCGGTGGCGGGTAAGATGGATGAGAACTAAAGATACTGAGATCAGCATGACCTGACTGAAGGCCTTGCAATTTAAGGTTTTACTGTTTATTACTTTATAACATTAAAAAAAAAAAAGAAAAAGAAAAAAAGGAGACCACTAACACAGGATTGTTCTAATTTCTGTAATAATTCTCAAAGCTCTTTCAGTGTCTCAGTAGTATGAAGTTCTTCACTAGTCGTGCTCTTCTCATGCCTCAAGAGAATGGTGGCCTCCAAGAAATACAATTTTTTTAGTGTGGCAAAACAGATGTCTGGAAATATGTTGCATTTAAAGCCTTATTTTAAAGTATATTTCTGAGAACATGAAAAATATCCTTTTCCATATACCACTCTCAATGACATTTTTTATCCATATTTGCCCAATTGACACAATAGAATTTTGGACCGTCGGGTCTGTAAAAACCAGCCTGGCATCTAAAAGCTGAATCCTTCCTCATTCTTGCATTGGTGTCACTAAACACTAGGGTGGCAAAGTGTGAAAATGTGTATGTTCAGATGCATTTGTTCCCTTATAATATCCCCACATTACCACTGTTACTTCAGCACATTTGAGCGTATTTTATATCTAATTCTGCTCAGGGCTCCATCTGTATCAACAGTGACGGCAGAATAAGAAATGTTTCCATCTCTAGCAGCCAGTAATCAACACTTGCGTTTAATAGCCTGGGAATTAGAGAAGGATTGCTTCCTGTCCTTGCTTTCTGCACTCGAGTGAGTGGCTGTGGTGGTGTCAGCAGGAGTTAAACCCTGTGAAAGGTGGGCTGAGTTTTTCAAAATGACAAGTGATGCTGGACTTGGGAAGCTCGCTTGGAAAGAAGTGTTCAGCACTTTCTGAAGACAGACTGTATTTAATCACAGTTTAGATTTAGGAATTACTGAGAGTTAATAAAGTGCCAGGCATCAGCTGAAGTGCAAGAGCTCAGCTGGTGCTTGGTAACTCCTGACTTGCAATCATTTCAATTGTGTATATAAGCCCTTTGTTTTAAGGGTGGTACTTCAAAGTACTTATTATGGCCATCTTGGTATGAAGGTGCTCCACATAAGTTGCTAAGTAGACATAATAGAAAACCTGGGTGTGAAAAAGAGTTGTTGTGCTGATTCTTTTTCTGGATCATGCTGCTCTTTGAAAAGCATGATTCACAGAAGGTGGGAGAAGACTTCGCCAGAGCTCCATGTAGCATTTGGCATTTTTCCTGAACAAGAAGTTTCTTTATGTGGTTTACTATGTATAATAAATGCTTAATTAGTATGATTTGAGGACTGATAAGTTAAATGGTTAGGAACAAGTGGTAGCAAAGTTCTATTTATTCTGTTCAAAAGAAAATAAAAGAGTATTTCTGTAGTGCTACTGAGAGGTACTCTTACCCTCATTGCTGTAAAATTAGCTCCTTTCTTAGCATGACTCCAAGTGTGTTGAACCTACTGCAGATCATTCATAAAAACTAACAGCATTTTGGAAACATGCAGTATTAAAAATTTAAAATACTTGTTGCATGCAATGATGATGGATGATTGAGATTTGGTATCTTAGGCTCTTTGGGTTATCTAATCAGTGATAAAATGATTTGGTTTTCTAATGAGCTTGGAGATGCTGGATTTTGAAACCTCTTCCTACCTGTTCTTTTTTTTTCTTTTTTGTGAAATAAGAACTTCAAAAACATATGGGGATATCTTTGTGGGGATTTTATTAAAAAAAAAAAAAAGAAAATGGAGTGGCACATTGAGGATGGGAAAAAAGACTGTTTAAAAACATGTGAGAGACTCAGAAACTTTGGGTGGGAATGTGCCAACGAAAGTGGGATGGAGAAAATAATGGAGGGCTCACATCAGCCTTAGCCAGGTGTTGGTGTGGGCATGAACACTCTGCCTGGCTCCACGTATGCTTATGGTTATATCTGCAAGATTAGAGATGTATATCCATTTGTATATAAAGGATAATCCAACTAATACTGAATTGAAGATTAACCCCATTTGAGTTTTGTCTTCCTTTCAGAGCTTCTTTCCACATCCACACATGCACACACTTCTGTCTTTGAAATCCTTTCCCAAAGTTCTCCTACATAATTTTCTGTAGAAACTGGGAGCATAACTAAACGTCTGTTTTAATCTCCTTAGCAGGTAAGTGAGAGAAACAATGGGAGGTTTTATAGCCAGCCCTTTGCCCCCGTGGGTAGGAAATGAGTCATTACCATGATGAAGAAAAACGAGGGACCTGAGCCATAAATTCATGCTAATCTCCCGTTGTCAGTCTCTCTGGCATGGTTAGTGACTCAGCATTATGTTTGCAAACGGGGTACTGTGCCCTTGGTGGCCTGTCAGATGCCAAATTGTTCCTCTCCATGTTCAAAGGTCTTTGGGTGGATAGGAGGGACGGGCTTCCTTCCCAGAGTACGGAGCCCAGGGTTGGCCCCATTCCCACTGTCTCTGTCCCCAGCACGTGAGCTGCTGCCCCAGGGTCACTTCTCACCAGGTACCTCACTGATCCTTCAGGTCTTGACAACACCCACCCGAAAATGTGCAAGCAGACACTGCTGCTGTCATCTGCTCCTTGGGGACATCCTTCTTCAACCACCCTTCTCTTCTCAACTCAGTGTGCTCTCTATTTTGCAGAAAGGGGTTAAAAAAAAAAATGAGAAAGAAAAGGAAAGTTCAACAGGAAAAGGAGGTGTTTCAGAAGTTTCCCTCCACATATCTACAGACACATCAAAACAAGTAAATAATACACACACATATATATATATATACACAGATATATCTGCATATGTGTGTACGTATGTTTGCCTTTCCATGCCAATGTTCCCCGGTCTGTCAGGTGAGGATTTAGAAAGCAGCATTCCCACCCGGAGTGACTTGGTGTTGAATCCTGGACAGCGTTTCTCTGCACATCAACCAAGCCCATAATTCTGTGAAGGAATTACAGTGGTGATTCACCAAGCTGTGTTGTTGTCTGTGAACATTATGATCTAGGCTTGAACACCTATGCAGCAGCACCCATTAAGGATCGATGATGCCTCTTACTTGCAAATTTTTGCTTCAAACTCGCCAGGCTTGGAAAGATCCATGTCTGTGCACGGGCAGACAGGAACATTGTGTTACCATAAAAAAGTGCCTGGTTTATGGTATCTCAGCTCTTGCCTGCAGTCAGGGTAGAGGCCTGGAACAGCAGCAGTGCTCAAGGTCCCTCGTTGGGATTTCCAGAGCAGGAGAGCTTATGCCTTCTAACCCTCTCATAAGTCTAAACATGACTTCTGCTGACAGGGAATGAGCATCCCATAGCTTCAAGTCTAGTCATCAACATTTTGTCTACGTTGACTAGAAAGGGGCTGGTGTTGCCATAAATTAGCAAGATGATACATAAGAACTCCTGTCCTTGCCATCTGCAACAAAGCAGAATAAAATATTCAAAACTCGCAGTTCTGCTTGCAGCACTGAGGCGAGTCACATGCAGTCAGCTGGTGTGTCTGCTGTTTATTTCCACGCGGAATGAAAAATAGTTTATAAATTGTAACTTCTCCCCATTCTGGCTACTAGGTCTAAGCACAAGTATGTCAGGCTTTTTCTGCAAATAGCAATCTCCTAGGATGTGAAACATTGTTAATTTATCTTAAATAATTCAATAGAATGTCAATATTCCACAACTCCCTCTACTTAGAGTGACAGGTGTGTTCAAATTAGTAGCCCTGAAGAATAAAGAATATTCAGGACATGCTTTTATCTCAGGAAAGACAGAACTCAGTGCAGCTGCATAAGTTTTTAAAGTAGCAGTGTGAACAGCAGCCTGCTGCCTGGATGACAAGTAATTCAAGCACAAATGTTGTTGCTTTTGGAAAAGAAGTGGTATATACATTTTGTACCCAATTAGTAATCAGTGCGAGTTCTCTGTATGTGTATTATATTCTGTATTTTACATACACATGCAGGATATACACCATAATCTGTGAGTGGGTGCTGTGAAATACTGTTTCATATTTGCAGGCTAATTCTATCAAAAAACAAAAGGTTTTCTTAAGGCAGATCATGTGATGAGTTGAGGCAGCTAGACTTGTTGCTCAATGTATTTTCTCTGTGACAAGTTGGAGATCTATTAATTGGTAAAAATAGCCCTGACACCATGCTTGGAACTGCTGGGGAAGAAGTTGTTCCATTTTCCAGGTTACGATCACCATAATTAGAGCAACAATCACAGAAGTTAAAGTCGGGTAAGACATTCTCCATTTTCCTTTTCATTACTCTGACAAAACAGGATTCCTTGCTGTGGTGTATTTTTATCTGTATTATCAAGTCCATTTTTAAGTGTCTGAAGAAGTAGAGGTGAGGGCATCCAAGAATTCCTTTGGAAAACTATTGCGGATTGATGGTATTTTCTTGATACTTTAAAACTGTCACTTAAATCTCCTGCTCATTTGTGTAGCCCCTCTCCATTCAGGTGCTCACATCCTTTTGATATTAGCAGGGATGAATTGATTAATTTGGGCGCAGGAAGGAGGCAAGGCAGGGCTGCCCTTTGTTTAACCCAGTGGTGCCAGCTAGTCTGGGTCAGAAGCGTGACTAAACTCCAGCTGAGACATTTCTGTGGCTGATCAAGATGTTAGGGCAACACCCAGAAAAATAGCCCAGGCTAGCTTGGCAGTGTTGTTTTAAGACTTAAAGTGCACATGCTGTTTTCATCTCAAACGTGTAACTTGCCTGCTCTGCAGTGGGGAGTCAGGCTGAAGGACCCTCCTCTTCCTCCTCAGCCTTGTAGAGCTTTCCTGCAAACATGGTGGTACATTTTGGTATGGTGGGTGTGTTTGCCCACAGTTCCTGGGAAAGTGGCAGGGAAAGTAGCCATATGTGAGCAGGTGTAGCCCTTTCCTTCCTGGGAGGTCCCATGCGGGTGCCCATGCCTTTGTCTTCCTTGCAGATGTACAGGTCGGTGACCCAGGAGGAGTGCAAAGAGGCTGAGGGAGGTGGTCCTTCTCTGCTAAGCCCTGGTGGCATCTGGGATGCTGGGCCCAGTGCCAGGCTGCCCGGTACAAGAGAGGCATGAAGTTAATGAAGCAAGTTCACCACAGGGCCCTAAAGATGGTTAAGGGACTGGAGATCTTTCGTATAAGGGAAGGTTGTGAGAGCCGTGACTGCTCAGCCTGGAGAAGAGGGGCCAGAGGGATCTTGTCATTGTGTATAAATACCTGGTGGGGGAGTAAAAAGAACGGAGCCAAGCTTTTCTTGGTGATGCCTGGTGACAGGGCAGCAGGCAATGGGCACAGACTGGAATACAGGAAATTCTATTTCAGTGTGAGGTTTTTCAACTGTGAGTGTGATCAAAGAGTGGAACAGGTTGCCCAGAGAGATTGTGGCATTTCCATCCTTGGAGGTAGCAAAACCCAACTGGACAGCCCTGAGCAACCTGCTGTAGCAGAGCCTGCTCTGAGCAGGGCACTTGGGCGAGACCAGAGGTCCCTCCAGCCCCAGCTGTTCTGTGATGCTGTAATCCTTCGAGCTGTTTGAACATGTAATTGTTGACCTTGTGATGGTCAATACTAAGGCAACGGTCATGTCCCCCTTCAAACTAACAGTCCTAATTTGTTTATGCTTCCAACCCGCTATTATATTAAGCCACAGTACAACTGACCCCCTGAGAAGAGGTAACTGAAGCTTTTGTTGAAGAATGTACACCGGTTGGCTCCATGCCCCTTTCTTCCGAGCTTAGAGGAAAAAAGGGGGGCACTAGTTTATTTATCTTGACTTAATATCTTCCTGTATTTGGTTGACCTTAACTCTCAATTTTCTAATGAAGCTTGAAGACGCTCATGAGCTGAATTTATTAATGCTTTCCTTTGTTGTGAAATGATTTACTTTTGTTTAGCCCTTATCACTTGCCCTTTGGAGTTCATGTGTGTTCCTAAGGAGGAACAATGAATGGATGTTTCCTGCTCTAGGTGTGTGCAAGCATTTCTCCAAAATTTGAGTGTGGAAGTGAAGCAAAGCTGTTAACCCAGAGTATCCTCTCCTACCAAGTACAAGTATTCTTTGTGCATTTTGACAACTTTTAAGGAGTTCAGCCAATATCCTACATTTGCTGGGTTAGCTGTGTGCTTCCTGCCTCATCAGCCCATGAGTTGGTGGCAGTTCTCATTGCTCAAAGGAACTGGTGCTTGAGATCCTCTTTCAGATTTTTGAGATTCACTTTTTTCTTCCTTAATTGTTCAATCCTATTAATATTCAAAAATGAATCCAATTATTATTTGGCTTCATTCCTAATTGAGTTTTGACTCCTTGCAGTGCTGTTCTGAAATGTAGTCATTCTTACAGCATGAAAGCAGGGAATGTCTTGTCATTTTGATGGACTGATTTTGATAAAACATGGCTTAAATCTATTCCTGCCACAGAATGTACTTTTCAACCTGGTACTTTTTTTTAATATTCTGACTTTGATTTCAATGCTGCAGAATTCATACAGTGCAGAAATCTCTGGAGGATTTGGGGACTGGACTGGATTATTTGCCGACCTAAGAGTTTGTTTGGAAAACTTGCTGTTAGTGACAGGTGTTCCTTTATGAGGAATCTGAAGAAAAGACTCTTATGTGAGAATACAGAGGATGGCAGAACAACATGCAAGAGCCTCCTCATAGTTTCTGGAGTAACCCTCTGTTTTAATTAATAATATTGGAATTCGATCGTGGATGTTCCTGCTGTTATCAATTTAACCTCCTAACTTGGATGATGGTTTTAATGTGGCTTTGTGTGCCTCCATTCTGTATGTGTGTATGTGTATTCTGTTTGTATGTGAGCAGCTCTAGCCCTTAATCAAAATCAGTGGGAGAATATCACGTGTAGGATTTGGGTGGGAGGTTTTTGTGGGTGATGTGACATTGGAGGTCATTCTGTACGTCACAGAATAATTTCCTTTGGAAGAAACATCTGGTCCAGCGTCCCACACTCATGGCTATGCTTTTAAAATTGCTGGCTTTCATTTAGGGAGGGGATTGCTGACATGGAGCTGACATGCTCAGGCCCATGCTGGTTTTAGCAAGGGGTGAACCCACTGAGATGGTCGTACAATAATTTCTTAAGGGCTTGGACCTGGCCCACCTCTAGTTATTTCTGAGAGTGAGGCTGTTCCAATAGGAAGTATGAGGATGAAGCTCATTTCACGCTGGCTTCTCAAAAGCTTTCAGGAGGTGGTGACTTCATGACCATGGCTGATAAACAAACTTGGCTTTTATAAAAATAGACTGATGGTCTGGCAGGAATTCCAGCCTGTCCAAATGGGTCTGCTCCTGCCAAGCAGCACGGCCGCCGCTGCGTGAAAAGTGTGCCCCTGTTCCCTCTCAGCCTTCACATTTCCCTGCTTCTTCCCAATCAGATGGTAAATACATCTCTGCACATAGCATTAAGGTTGGTAAATCAGTTGTGCAAATACTGCCAAGTAAGCAAATACAGTAGAAAATGGAACATTCACTCCTTTTGTTTAGTTATCAATACAGATTTAAAGGCAAGTCACTCTAAGTAATTGTGTTTAGGTCATTAAACATGGTTTAATAATGACAATAGTAGGGTGTGTCCTGAGACAGGAGGCAAAGGAGAACACCTCTAATAGCCTAAGAGTGGGTTATTTCTGATAACAAACCTATCTCGTTGGGATTAGTTCAGAGGAGGGCAGTTTGATGAACACCCACTTTTGGACAAATCCCAAATGTTCTTATTGTCCTGCTACTCGTAAGGTGAGCCCATGTAAAACGTAAAGTTCTTTTCAGCACTATCTCTGTTTACCAAGTTAAACATTGAATAAAATCTCTCTTGACATAATAACTGTGGGTTATGTGCAATGTATGACTAGAAAAAAGAAGATTCCCTGCACCATAGGGTATAAAGTTCCTATCCGTATTACATGGTGGTTTTTTCCAGTCTAAGCCAGCAGTGAGTATTCCTCATTCTGCATGTTGGATCAAGAGCACTGCTGGATGAAATAAAGTGTACAAAATTATAGTGGTAAGCAAGCAAATCTTTCAAGGCTAATTAAAAAAAAAATACGTCTGTTTTCTAAACTTCTCAGGGATTTTTAATCTTCGAAACCAGTCTCCACAGAGATGGATTAGTGAGGAGAGAACAGATGAAGCAATCAAAGGTGCCAGATAAATGCAATTTATCATGTTTCCACAATTTATCGCCTAATTATCCTCCTCATTGTGTGTGTATATGCGTCTATACGTGTATATATAATGTGTATGAGTATTAAATGTGTTTATGGAATGATACTGCTCCTGGATTTTCCGCAGCATGTTCTATAAACTGCTGGGGGTGGCATGCTTGCTTTTTTTTAAATAAGTGCAGTATGTGAAATCTCACCAGACATAGCTAAACCAGAGCACATAGCTGACATACCAGCTATTTTATAGAAGACATGACTTATATGGAATTAACAGGTCCAATCCAAGTCTCTTAAACTCATACAACGAAATCTCATAAACCTGATAAAATGTGTGATTCTTTTAAATCATGAAATAGTTTTTAAATACAGCCCATCATCTCCAGAGTGTGAATTTTTGCATGATGGCAGTTCTTTCCTGTCGCGTTATTATTGCTGGTTTTGTTGCTGAACAGGTTAAGACTATAATCCACCACCTCAGCTGTGTGGCTTTCCTGGTCGAGATGGCTCTTCATAAGCCAGGATACAAAGTTCAGCACTTACTGGGCCCACTCCTAATCCTTTAGTCATACAATGGCTTTTCCATTTTTCATGTCCAATAATATAACTATGACCTCACTTCTACATAGCACTTCAACAGCTTGTTTTTCCATGTTGGACTGTGGTTTACACATTTCAAGAGGACCTTTTATGAATTAGTGAATCTTTGCAGGCAAATAATTTACTAAAGCTCTGTTTCTGTTGAGAAGCAGCATATGAGCCTAAGGTTTTTTTCTTTCCCCCTGCTTATCCTATTCTTGTGCCTGTTCTATGCAGGCCTCATATACCTTCAGGCATGCTGTCATTTCTACCCGAGGCCTATTTAAAACTTCATGTTTGGCAGACTAGTAGAGGCAAAGTTGTTTCCACATGGAAACAATCTCTTGTGTCTGCTTTTAACCCATCCAGGTCTCTCAGGGAGTAGTCAGGTGAGATTGGAGGAGTGCATCTCGTGGTGCCTGTAAATAGCTCAGTGAGGATGGGACTTAGGTGCCCATCCTGGAGGGAGGTCCACCCCAGCTGTGCTGGGCAGTGGCACATAACCTGAGGAGAGGAGATGCATCACACCTGGCACTTTGGGATGAGTGTCAGAGCTGTGCCTTACCTCAAAGGGATGAAGATGCACTTGCAAAAAAGGGGTACATGCTTGTGTTGTGCTAAAGCAGAAGGCTTTATTGAATCCAGTACTAATTTCACTTTTCCAGTGAAGGACAACAGGGGAACATTTAGTTCACACCAGACTTATTTTTCTTTTGCAAAGTACAAGTTCTGGTTTATTGTTTTATTTAATTTTGATCCCTAAAAAAGTTCTTCTTAAGAGCAGAGAGAGGGAGGGATGAGAGAGGGTGTCAGTGGCATCTCAGCCTCTCTTCATCCTGCTCTCCAGTCTCTAGCCACCTTCTGCCTGACAGGCTCTTCACTCAGCCCCTCGGGTCCAGGCTCTGGTGTCAGTCTTTCACCTCTCAGGAAAACAAAGTTTGCAGGGAGATAATACTGGATTTAACATGATCTACAGGATTGGGGTCAAGGGTGATGACGAGGGCCTTCAATCAGTAGATGCTCATTTAAGCGTGTCATCACTGCCGGTGGCTTTCAGATCAGGCTTCTGCTTACAACAAGCTGAAGTGACAGGTGAGAAACCTGCTTCCCACAGCAGGCAGGAAAAAGCTGTTGGGTACTCACGGCCAGGGAAGGACAAACATGGCTTGAAAATAGAAATAAGTTCGTTGCTGGCTGGGAGAAGGAGAGCAGATGTTTTGATTTCCTTCTTGCCAGTGAACATAGCGCTGTTTGTAGATGTGGCTGGGATGACCTCCCTGATTCTTTTTGGAGATACATTTCCAGCTTAGAAAGAGATGAGAAAACCAGCAGCAATGACAGCAAGCAGCAGCACAGCCAGACCAGACGGCACAAGACGAGTCCAGAGCCCGGCCCAGCCCCTGCATGGGACGTTGGTGCAGATGTGCCCAGCCAGCACGTGGGTGCATGGTGCACACAGCAGTGCTTAAACAGCGACATGTCCCCAGGGCTTGCGCAAACCCCAGGGCCACCCTGGAGACAGCCAGATAGGAAATAATAGCAATGAAACAACTTTTCTGCCATGGGTAGGTTAAGACTTCTTGCTGTCCGGAGCAGGGAATAAGAACCCTGGATAAGAAGGTTTGGTTTGGGTAGGGAGAGGGGGGATTTAGGTGACAGTGGCAGGAGATGGAAGCCCAGTGGGTGCCTCATCCCCAGAGCAGAGTGACTGAGCAGCACTGTGTCACAGTGGGCTGGACATGCTTGAGTGAGTGTGGTACAAAACTTCTGCCATCTGCTCTGCTTGGGAAGGTAATGGCAGTTTCCAGCAGGTAAATTCCTCTGTAATCTGATTCCTGTCTTTGTAATGACTGGAGACCTGCAACTTCAGCTGAGCAAGAAATTTAGATAATTGATCCCAGTGTATAAGCCAAGTAAAGGGAAGAGAAGCAGAGGTGAATAAAAGCAGAGGCGAATAAAGGAGAATAAAGAAAACAACAGCAGCTGATTTAATGTTGTTTCTGATTTCTGTGTTGTGAGAGGGAAGCAATTTTCCATCTGGAAATGGAAATGTTGCAAGTTGGAAAGGATCGTCTTGAGTATTAAAACAGCAGACTGCAAATCAAGGAGGTTGTTGCCCTTTTTGACTTCGGGTGTGTCACTTAACCTTGTACTTTGAGTAATAGAAATGGTTGGTCCCTGTGCAGCTGAGGTGCAAAAGCAGCCTCCATTATCTGAAAATACAAGTGGAAGACCCCTATAGATTATTCTTAATTGTACAACCACCAAATTCTACGTAACAGCCTGTTGCAGGTCTACTCTCAGAACTAGCTTTGGTCAAGTGTTAAATCCACTACAAAAGAAATTAGTCAGCTGCCAGTAGGACACTGTGAGTTTTGTGAAGAAAACTCTTGGGTTTGTACGAGGAGGTTTTCTCGACCTTTTTTTAGCCGTGTGGTAAAAGCAAGGGGAAAATTAATAAATCCTTTGGTTTGTTTGCATGTTACTAAGTGACTCCAGTGATTTTCCATGCTACATTAGTAGATCAGTGATGGCCAAGGTGCAGCCAGCCCTCTCTCTGTCCCTGGTGCCACCGTAAGGCCGTCCCATTCCTCACTGGAAGCGTTTCCATGTGGCGTCTGCGCCCAGCGACCGCGCGGAGCGGCCGCCAAGCGCTCAGTGACCTCCTTCCGCTCGCCCCCATTGATGCTGCGTGTTAATGGGCAGAGAGGAAGGCAGCAGTTTGGCCAAGCACAAAGCGAAAGAGGAGGGGGAGGGAACCTGACAAAAACCCCAGCCTCTACTGTCGCTGTGCCAAAAGCAGACGGAGAATGGGAGCCACAACCAGGGTGGTCAAGAAACGGAGCTGGCTGGCGATGGGTCAGTTGCAAATCACAGCAATCTCCAGGCAGCTCAGCCAAGAAGAGCTTGTGTTTGTACTGGTTGTGTGGCTCTACATACCAGAAGTGTGGCTGTCCTTTTCTCTTGGGATAATGACTAGGTGGAGCAGCTGAAATATGTGCATGATATTCTTGGTGTTCCCAGCCAGGAAAAACAAAGCCCTGGAGAAGTGTGCTTGGTTGTAGAATTCTTTGCCTGGTTTTATTACAGTGGTGTGAATTGCTGACAGGTGTGTGAGGTGCTCCTGGTAGATGACAGTGTGGGGTTGGCACCCGGGAGAGCTATGGAGTGCCCGGGGGAATTGGGGTGTTTAATGAAATGGATGGAAGTTGATGAGGGCCCTTGGACAGGTGATAAAGGAAACTCTTTTGTTACCCTTTGCCCCAGCTTATTCAATGGACAGGAAGGTGGTGGTGGCAAGTAAAGGGTGAAACATGAACATTAAGCTGTGTTGTTGTCACACCTGCAGATGGGATAGTAACTAGTCGTGTGGTTTGAAACCCAGTTTCCATGAATTACATTTCTGAGCAGTACAATGGATACCCCCCGTTCTTCAATTGCCATCTGAAACATGATATATTTTCCATGAACTCCCACGTAAACGGTTTTTTTTGGTGACAGATTGCATGTTAAAGCACTGGAAGATGAAAGCGCCAAATATTTGCTTTAGAAAAACACAGTGAAAGATTCTCTCATCCTCCTTACTCAAACTGCATCAGCCAGAATTCCATTAACAAAAATGACTCTCTGTAGTTAAACTTATTGGCACCCCCTGGGCATCATTAAGGCTCCTTCTTTCCCCCTGCGTCTTTTCCAGGGTAAGAGGCATGGAGGGAAGCTAATGTAGGACAGCAGTGGCTTGTGCTTGAATCCTACTTTATATCATGGGATGAGTCTCCTCAGCAGAGCACAGGCAGAGCAGAAAGGCAGCCCCTTCCTGAGCCCCCAGCTACTCGAGTCAGGGGCTTCAGTAAGCCAAAAGTGGCTTCAGTAATTAAAAGGTGTCTCAGAATTATGCCGCACCAACTGTCTGCATGACCTTGGACCAGAGCCCACCTCACTCCATGCCTCAGTTCGCCTACCTAGGCAATAGAGTTAGGTAATGCTTGTGAGTATCACACTGTCGCCAAAAATATACTATATCATTGGCCACACAGAGTGTGACTAATTTTAAACTTACTGTGAATTTGCTCCATGATCTCTGAGGAGAATGGTCAGCCCTGGTGAGGCAGTCTGATGCTGCGCCATGGATGTGCTTTAGGAAACGGGAATTTGGGGTACTCGTGACATCCCACATCTGAAAATACATCTCACCAGTAGGTGGATATTGACAGGAAATTAAGTTGTTTAAAAGTAGCACATTTTCCTTTTTGCTCCTGCTTTCTGTAGGGCCTCATCTTCCAGGCCACAAGCCATCCTGCCAGTGATGCATGGTTTGGATTGACAACCTCCTGGTACACTTACTACACTTTCATTTTTATCTGCCTGGTTCATTCAGACCTGGCCTCAAAAACAGATACTGGATTCTGGAAAACCAGTGTCTGACTCGACTTGGCAAAAGGCAGGTGCTTTGGAACTGGCATTTTGAGGGTGTGAGTGGGAGCCTGTGGAAGACTTCTTGTGCAGGGAAGGACCTCCTGCTCCTCTCTGCATGGTCCATCCCTGCATGCCTGGGCTTCCAGGCCAGCGATGGTGAGTCATTTGCAGATATCCACACCCACATCCGAAACCATGAAGGGGTCTGGCTTGTTTGATAAAATAATATCTAGAAGATCTTAATCAGTATTTTCTGGGTTTTAAAATTCAAAACTTGATATACAATACGCAGCACTTTACAAAGTGAATGGTGAGTGTGAGCATGTGTTTGTCCTCTAGTACATGTGTATACACAAATGTGTAGCTTGAGCATTGTCGAAAGAAAGGAGGAAAAAACCCAGCATAGAGAGACTTTGCTCCACATACATGGTTGCTGGTAAAAGTGCTTACTGCTTCCCTCACAAATAATCACTTTTTCAGCTCAGCTGACGGTATGTTAGTTGCTGTGCAGATGACCACAGCATTTCCCCAAAAAACTATTAATTTGGTTTTGAGGCTTATGGGCTGTTTTTATAATAAGGCAAATTTCATTTCTGGAGACAGGAGAATCATTCCTCAAGCCAAAGCACTTGCATAGAGTGAATTTTAGCTGCTGTCCTTAGGTTACAAGTTTGTGGAGATACTTACAACAAATTTAAACTGTCGCTGGAGCACTTATTATTGACTGTTTTTAATAATTAGATATTGTTTGGTTTTACTTTCTGATGGACAGATGGATCCTGGATGCATTTTACTGCATTGTGTTGGGGGATCAGTGTTCATGGAGCAGTCCTCTCACAATAATTCCTGTTTCTGCCCTGGCACTGGAATAGGCTCTGGGCTTCAGCGAAAAGCTTGTGCAGTGTTGTACAGTGGTCTCCTGGCACTCACAGGTTTTGCATTTAAGTGCATGTTAGGATTGGAACTGAAACTTGGGTTTGAGTGCCGTATTGGTGCAGAGTTTTGTTAGGCAAAAGGTTTTCCTTTCCTTCCACCAAAGTAACACTTTGGTCACTGAGCATCTTGAATAAATTTGTAGAAGTTGTAAGTGTTAAAGTAGCTTCATGTCTTAGAGCCAAGGTAGTGGCTGAGTTGGGGCATAGAAACACTTTCCTGGTAGGTCTCAGCTCACCATTCTGAACAGCTACTGACCATATTTTTCTATGCATAATTCTTTATTTAATTGAGTTCTTGGGTTAGTGTCCTCTTAGCCAGCTACTGGCTTATGGCTCATTAGTTTAAGTAGGTCCGATACCCATGTTTGAAAGGTGTTTGTGCATAAATCCCTTCAGGGTGGTAGAAATTACAAATGGGAGTAGTTGTCATCTTGCTGAATGGTAGCTTTTCTCTGAATATTGGGACTATCTGCTGGATTAACTTCGTCATTGTGGGTGTCTAATGGCTGCAGAGGTCACTTCGTCCTCTGCAGAGCAGTAGGTGAGTTGGAGAATTTCCTCATCACTTCCGTCCATAATTCCATTGTCTGGGGAAAGGGCCTTGCTTAGTGATTTGATTTGGGCTTTGTTGGGATGGTTCATCCAGTTAGTGATTTTTTTGAGGTGGTTTTTATGTTTAGGTTTCTTTTTTTTTAATTTAACTTCTGATGGGCAAGGCCTATCACTGGAGAGGTGCCCCTTTGCTGGAAGCTGCAGGGTCCTGTGAGACTCCCGTGAGCTAGTCCCAAAACCAGAAGTCACCATCACACTGGTGACAACCTTCTGCCCCTGTGCCTGAAGTTATGGCCACAAGTGGAAGGAGGGAAGGAGAAGACAGTGAGGGGAGAGAGGAGTCATCCCTGCTGGACCATGCTGCCATATTCTGCTGTGCCTGTGTAGTAAAAGGATGTGGTGGCTGGGACAGCAGTATCAGGTGTGGCACACACCCCACCCCACTGGGGTGTCAGCTGCAAGAACTAGTCCAGTTCTGCATGTGCCTGGGTGGGTAGATACTGAAATTGGATGAGACCTTGCAAATCCTCCCATTTCTGTTACCAGCTTATGGTGAGCATGCTGAGAGCACAACTCTGTCTCTACCACCATGTTTTTTTAGACCAGGATCATTGAAATCTCCTTTGCAGCCCTCCTGGCAAGTCCAAGGATGCATTAAACATGTTTTTGCACTCTGGAAAGCAAGCTGTGGCAGTCTAGAATATTTTTCTTCAGACTTCCTATATTTCTGCATCAGCTTTGATTGTCAGTTCTCCTGCACACATCCATCTGGGCTGAGTCAGGATGTCATCTGTGCAGCTATTCTGGGATGCTGGGGCTGCTGTGATGGTGCCTTGAAAGAAGACTCCCCTGCTGGTAGTGCCCAGCCAGCATGGAGGTGCCAAGAGAGCAAAAATAAAAGGAGCCAAGACTGGGCTGTGTCTTGGCTTTGCCTGTGTGGCCACAAGAGAGATGCACAGCAGGGCGAGAAACCACTGTTAGCAGAGTCTGGGCTGGAGGAATGCTTCCCAGAAGTGCTGCCCCTGGAGAGCTCCCTGACTGGGCACAAGGGCTGGCTGTGGCCATCTTCCTCCAGCTTTAGGTGATAGATCTGCTTCTGGATTAGCTCCTCATGTTAGGAAAACAGTCATCTTCCAAACAGGGCCATAGGAAGGTTTTAAGTTGTTCCCATGGCTTGTCCACAGTCATAGTGGTGAAAAATTGTGTTGCATGAGGAAGGAGGTGTGGAGGGGGCAAAGAGCTGGTTGAGTCCATCGTCTTCATTGAAGTGGAGCCTTGTATTGCAGTGCTTGGGAGCTGCTGTGTTAGTTCTGCATGGAGCAGTCACAATGTGGGTGGAAATTGTGCCTGGTTTGTGTTAGAGCAGCCCACGACAGAGGCACGAGGAGCAGTCGATGTGTCTGGGACCCCTAAGCCCGTCCTCCTGCTCTGCAGTGCCAGCGAATGTCACCCCAGCTCACACACCTGGGCACCGCCCTGCTCCCCCAGTCCAACAACTGTCTCCGTATCTGAGATGCAGAGGTAGCAAATTAGTCCCAAGAATGGCCATTTGGGGTGAGATGATGTTCTTCCAGTAGTTTTAAGCCACCACCATTTATTGTTTGTCTTGGACAAATAACAAGGCCTGGAGGATTTGCAGGTTGAAGGTCCACGCTGCAGCCCGGTGCCTGTAGTTGACATAGTGGCTCCTGCTGCAGATTTGTAGGATGGTCTTGTGGGGAGCAGGAAACAATGTGGTTAAAAAGCTACTGGGCTAACTTACAGAAAGCCCCAAATCGTTGGCAGTTTCGAGCCAGGAAGGATAGATAGTCTTGTAATTTGCAGACACCACAGGGAATACAAACCGTGAGTTTCAGGGCCTTGACCCAGAAGCTGGCACTGGAGCTTCCTGCCCTGGCCCTCCATCAAGTGGGAGAGAATGTGGAGCAGGATGGGTGCTAGCTCTGGTGGTGACCTTAAACCACTGTCAGTGTGCGGGGGAGCAGAGTGCAGCAGTTCACACATGGGCACATGTTGTCTTCTGCCATCTCGGTGAAGGTGTCAGCCCCCGGGAGAGGGGTACAAGTGACAACCTCTTAAATCAACCCAGTGTGAATTGCTGGGGGTATTGAGTAAGAGCTGATATTCTCTGCTACACAGGGTGTTTAATTAGTATTATTTGAGTTGTTTGGTAAAAACACAGATACTTTCAAGAAACCTAACAGAATCCTTTTCTCTCTTTTTCCCCATAGTGGTAAATGGAGTCTATGCTTTATAGAGGTACTCACCACTCTCTGAATTCAGGCTCCTCTGTGTCAGAGAAGTGATTTAAAAAGGGGAGGGGTGGAAAAGCAAGGAAAAAAAAAGTCACACATCAAGCAGTCTTGCCCTTAACTCTGGATTTGCCAGCTGCAGAGCAAAATGAGAGTTCTTTCTTAACATTTTGCAGTTGTAAAATGATGGAGAGGTAATCTTAAACCTGCATTCATTTTCTATTGACCATTTATCTCTTTAAGACCTCTGGTGTTCAAATTTGCACTTCACCTTTAGGAAACAGCGTTGCTCTTCTTATGTGAATTCCCCCAGTAACTGGGACAAAGAAAGGCACAAAAGGTTCAAGGGAGCGAGATACTGCAGTTGTTTCTGGATGGAACGTTTTCTAAAGTTTGCCCTTTAGATGGCAGCTGGAGGGGGCTGCAGGACTGGTGCCCCTGTTTGGGACTGGGGCACCACGGGGCTCTGTCCTTTGCCAGCCAAAAGACACCAAAGTACTCACTGAACCTGGGAACTCTCTGTGGAGCCTCCACGTTCCTGGGGCAGGCAGTGAAGGCTGGGGCAGCTGCTCAGGGGTGTGTGGATGCTGGCAGGGCAGTGAGGGGGCTGCTGTGGTGTCACTGTGAGCACACTGACACTGTTGTTTTCCAGAGTGAGGGATGTGGAGGGGCTCAGCAACCACTGGCTGAGCATGCTCCATCTCTGCAGCAGCAGCCATAAAGGAAGAAGCTTGCGGGAGCGATTCATTTGCATTTTAGTGTGAGGGTATGGCACAGGCTCAGTCACCCAGTAAGTGTGTCCCTCCAGGTGACAACACACGTGTCTGTAGTCCAGCTAGTGGCTGTTACCTCCTGTGCTTGTTCTTGTGAGGGGCATCATCCCCACACTTCTACCTCTGCTTATTCCTCGCCTTGCAGCCCACCAGCTGTGACTCGCCTCTCCCAAAGCCATTTTCCCAATAACATCTGAAGAGACAATTTTTAAATTTTATGTCTGTTTTTATCATCCTAGCAGGGGTCTGCCAATCACCATTGACTGGGTGACTGTGTTGCTAATTGTGGGGGACTAAATTAGTGTGCTTGTGTATGGCTGTAGGTACACCTTTGCTAGCCAGCAGCTACCTCCATCTATATACTGGTTATAGAAGCCTTACTGCCTGCTTGGTAAGGAGAGTTCCTGTTACTAGCAAAAGTTTTTCACAGGCAAGATTCCCTCTCCTTTTTATGAAAAATTGTATCTACAAAATCCATACAAGGGGAAGGCAGTTGGTTTTAAAGGCCCCCCTGCAGTATTAGAAATCTTTCGGGTCTGCAAACCTGTGAAAAACGGGGATTGAATATATGCAGAAGTGAAAATAAGTTGGTTTCTATTGCATGAATTGCAGAGCTTAAACTAAGCAGGAGAAAAATACTTTTTCTGATACGAGTTGTTATAGTAATACAGGCCAGGTCTGCTCTGAAGAGTTTTGCCAACACAGCTACATTGGTCAAGGATATTGATGAAGTGTGTGTTTGGTTTGGGTTTTTTTTTTCACACTGCAGTAGCTGTTCAGGCAAAATCCCTGGTGATTCCATAAATGCAATTATGCCAGCAAAACTGCGCTTTTGATGATATGGTTGATTTTGCTCACTGGAGGGGAAAACGTTGTGAAGCCATGCTGGCTAAAGCTTGCTTTCTCTGGTTTAAATTGTGTGTGCTCCAAGGGTATAGTTTGACAAGCTTTTCTTTCAGTGCCCATGCCAGCTTCAGCAGTCACCCCCCCATGCAGATTGTCTCTGGGATATGGTTTTGCTCTCTGGCTGATACAGCATCAGACTGAAGCAGCTGAAGGGAATGGCCTCACCGTGGCTCTGCTGCATTTCCCCCTACCCAGTGCTGGTGTTTCTGACTCCTGTCAGCTAACTCAGGAAAGCTGTAGTGACAGAGTGACAGATAGCTTGGCAGAGGACGGCTGCTTTTTTTTCTTCTTTATCTTTTTTTTTTTTTTAAAGTGTGTGGATTTAGCTTCCCAAACTGTTTCACTGTGGGATCAGACGAGCCATGGTGTGAACTGTAGAGACCTGCAGACCTGGGCTGTTGCCTGTGGTTGGACCCACTCAAGTGGGTCCATAAACCATGCTCTTGTCTGCACTGGTGTGGTTGGGAGACCAAATCAGAGAAGGGCTCTGAGTTAAAAATAACCACTCTCAAAGCACTCAGGCTGATGGCCCTGGCTGGGGTCAGTCCCACTGTCCGGCTCACCGTGTGTGTTGGCCACCAGCTGCACGGCCAAGATGCAGGCGAGGGCAAGACACGGGAGAGCAGCCGGGATCGCCTGACCTGGCGCGGCTGCCGGGAGAAATATGAGACGAGTTATGGTTTTAGAGTACTTAACTCACTGGCAGAGTGCTGCTGGAGCAGGTCTATACTGGGAATGTCTCGCACCACAGTCTAGGAATGCTGGATTAGCCTTAATAGTCTCCATAGTGCAGATGGAGCTTGTGCCGTTGGAGCTGCATTTTTGTGGTTTCACACAGCCCATCTCAGAGTGAGACAGTGCACAAAAGCATGTCTTTGCAGGTGGAAGGATTTCTACAGATCAGCTGTAGGAAGAGTCATTCGTAGGTATTTTCTTTGTGGATATTTGAGCCTTCTGTGGGGCCCCATAGCACAGGAGTCTGTTACGTAAATAGAAGGACACAAGGCTTTGCGTTGAGGACCATATTACAGGGTAAAGGTCTAAGACTGATTGAAATCAACAGCTTCCTCTTAAAACCCCATCTGCAAAAAAATGAAAGATTTTCTTTTGCTCATACCAAGGAAGCAGAAGGTGAAGCCCAGAAGCTAATTAGACCAAATATCAAGAATTGTTGATAAAATCTCAGGCTAGGGGCAACTCTGCCATGTATAGTATGAGTCTAATCTCTTGAAATGCTAGGATTTTTTAATTTAGTTTCTTTTTTTCCAGGGTTTCCAGTTGTTTTTAAATTCAGGCTGTTAGTGAAGGCACATGAAAATGAAGTTCTTCTCCTTTTTGATAGCCTCCAGTATTTGAATGCCTTCTTCTGTGAAATGCAAAGAGGAATACTTTAGTTCATGTTCTGCCTGGTGTTGACTTTAAAAAAGTGTGCAAAATGCTGCCCTGAGGGAAAATGGGTTGCAAAGCTTCTCATTCTTAGTTGGGGCCAGGTTTCACCCGAAGTATTCCCGCTTCCCACATTTGCAAACCAAAAAATGCAGTTTAACCAAAGGTAGAACTGTCAGGCAAGTGTTGGGCTGCAGCGTAGATCATGCAGTGCATCTAACTTGGACTCCTTAAAACGTTGCTGCTGGCTGCCCTCTTCCCCATGGATCTGCTGGAGGGCTCCCATCCCACTCCATGGAGAAGGGGCTTCCCCCCTGTTTCTGGGCTGTAAGAGGTTGGGAGGGTGTGGCAGTTCAGGTTGGATGCCAGTGCTTGAGGTTTCCTAACGTGGTGGAGGTGCAGGGCAGGCAGCAGCGTGGTTGTGTCCTGTGCTGTGGTTGTTCCTTCCAGCAGAGCCCACGGGCTGTGAACATCCTTTGAGCAAGGAGTCTCCACTAGGGTGACTCGCATTTCGCAGCAACGAGCCTTAAGTAACTTGCACAGCAAAGGCTGGAAGCTGGAGATAGAGGTTCTTGCTGGAAAGGGCATTTGATGATTCAGCACACACGTGCAAGCACAGCATTCATCCCTGCAGATCTCTGCAGTTGTTGGGCATAATAGAACATGTTGGTATCCTCTTCCTTGGTGAATAGAGCTAATCCGCTGACACAATAGGCTAGAATGTCTCTTGAGCCCTACGGAAGCTATCACGTTAAAACAGGTTTATTCACTTTTAAAAATATATTATGTAAAAACTTACTTAGGGAGTTCATTAAAACTAGGATTTCTTTGTCCTTTTAAGACATTGGGGCTCACTAAGAAAAGCCTATTGAGTGTGGGTTTATTTTTCGAGCATGCAATGTGTGTCTGATTCTAAAGTCTTTCTGAAAAATAGCTCTTCTGTTTATGCAGGAACCACATTTCCTTCCATGCTAATGTATTTTCTTTAAAAATATTAGTGAAACACTATGGAGGCACTAAGTTCCTCAATACTTGTATTAATCTTAGCATGCAATCAGCAGTTCTAGCTTAGTGACACTGGTTCACGTCTTGCAGAAAATGTGAGCCTGAAGGGAAGCATATGGCAAGAGCATTGTAACCTGCTAGGATCACTGGCTTTGTTTGCCTTTTAACTGTTGGCCCAAACTTGTGCATGAAGATTTGGTTTTTAAGTCTGGAAATATGCCGCAAAGATGATTTGACAACTGTCTTAATGCCAGGAAGCACCATGATGTGTTGTGAAAAAAAGCCACCTGACCAGATGAAAATAGCTTTTGTGATGATAATCTCTCACACGTTGTTGCAGTTGCAGATAAAACATTCTTCTAAGCTCAGGAAAAAAAAAAAGATCAAAATTGAGAGAAAAACCGACTGTCTGGCCATCCACTGGGCTGCTGCTACAGGCTGTAGCTGAGCTGGGACTCAGGGTACCTGTCTGACCTTTGGATGATCTGTGCTGGATCAAATGCACAGACTGTCCAGTTGCTCTTAGTTTCAGTGTACAAAGTGGGGTGACCTTTGGTGAACACCCTGTAGTGTGTGATTTGGGAGGTTGAAGAGTATTATCTCCATAACATGGGAGGGCACCACTATCCGTTTTTAGTTGATCACCTTGCATGCTTCTTGCAAGGTCAGCTTCAAACTATGACTAATTCCTCTGCAAAAGAAACAGATGTCAGGATTAATTCATTTATATCTCTACATCATAGCACGATGTATTTTCTTACTACTGTAATTTGGGTCCTGTAATATATTTGCTTGCTTTTTCCCTGTAGCTGTTATTCTAGTATGAATATCATTAATCTCTATCCCCTCAGAACAATTAGACTTTTGCGGGAGGGAGGAAATGGGAAGAAAGAGGACATTAGGTTGTTCTGGGATAGCGACTGGGGTTGTGACCATATTTAACTATTACACATCAGTTAAGGTTCAAAGCTTTATCTTCTCTGCGGAAATAACTGCATTCAGCTGCCCATGGCTGGGCCTCGTTATACCTTGTTATTTCCATGATAAGACAAGAAGAGAAAGAATGAATTTTTAAACAGTGAGTTCCTACTATTTGTTTGAGGTCAGACACATAATTACTTTCACAGAATGGCTCCTGGGAGGTTAGCTCCAGATGTGGGTTCAGGATCCTGCCCCATTGATAGCCAAATGAGGTAAATTACATGGTCTTCCCCATGTCGTGTCCTTTCTGTCAGTTGGGGATAGTGGCCTTCCCTGCCTGGCAGAAGTATTGTGAGGATGAGTTTCTTTAAAATGAGAAAATTCTCACCTTGAGAAGGTGGCTTGAGGAGGAAGGAAAGACCTTTGGCAATGCCACCCTCTCAAGGAGAATTGCTACTTAGATCCTTTGCTGTTGGACACCTTCTAGCTCTAGAGTGCCTCCATGCTTCCTGTGTGTAGAAACAGCATCAGCAGAAATGCCGAGAGCTGTGTCTTTACTGGGAGGGAGATAGTCCATCCAGCTCAGCACTCGGGTGTGATGCAGAGAGTGGTGTTGCCTCTCTTCTCCATAGGAAAAGGGCTGTAATCCAGGTTATGCCAGTTTTCTGAACATTTTGAGAGTCTCATCTCACCACAGAGAGTGCTGGTTTCTCTGAAAAGCCCCAAACACATTGATTTTAATTTATTTCAAGGTTTTTAATAATAATTGAGTATTTCTAGAAAGACGTGCTGCACAGCTATATTTCACCCCAGACCAAAATTTGGAGGCCAGGTTGTAAACACATGAAAAATAAGGCTGAAATAAGTTTAAGTTACGTTATGTAAGAGCCACTGACATTTGCTGCTACATGTGCAGGTATGTAATAGCAATTGACTGCACATGCGGTCTGTAGGCAGATAATCCAGCACATGCATGTGTGTAGTACTTCTCTGGAAAACTGCTTCAAAAAGATCCATCCCAATCTTTATTTCACTCTTCAGGTTACTTTTCAAGATCCTAGTTCACTGGTTTATTTTGGCTTGTGTGTATTTGTGCTCATTGTATTCTGAATAAAAAAATGTAGAAGTGCATGTTAAAGCATCCAGGTTTTTCTGGTTTTGAGTTGAATTTGAGATGAGAACAAGTGGTAGAATTTGGATCGGGTTCCTGTTCAGAGCATTGTCTGGAGATCTTCAAAGCCTTGTTTAGTTTGGCCCACGTCTAGATAGTAGTCTGTAATAACACTTGTTTTGAGCTTGTAACCGTCCTCTGGCTTGGATTCTCTAAACTGCGAAGCAGCTCATTCAGAATTTGAGTCAGGTTGTCTCAAAAGCTTTTACTTAATTATTTTTTTAATTAACAAGACACTTTCTAATTTCCTTCTTCTTCTGTTCTGTGTTTTACTTGGAGTTGTGGTTGTTCCATTTTTTTAAACTTGCAGTGGGTGTGCTCATACAAAGAGAGTGCTGTAGAGGGAAAAATTGGTATTACTCATCAGTTTGGAGATGTGGAGTGAATACTAGAAGCTCTTCTTGATGTCTCCAAATCTAATCTCCAAAACTCATCATCTTGAGGGTTTGGATCCCAGCTGAGGGGCTCCTCCAGTGGGCTGTGCTGGGCTGTTTGGCACAGTCCTTGTCCACGCAATAGAGACCAACCCAGGGTGTTACGATAACCCCAGGACAGCTTTGAATGCACGTACAAGGTTATTATTTCTTTGCATTTATCAGTTGTAATGACCCAGGTCAGACAATTTATGCTGTTTGCTTATCAGCTGACCTGAAATGCTCCAGCTGGTCACTGCTTGTCGTGCAATGTCCCATGTCCTCTCCACCTTGTCACTCATTTCAGCTTAATTCTACTTGAATTCTTAAAGTAGCCTTTAAGGACATAACGGCACATGGCTCTAAATTGAGGTTTGCTTCCCGTTTGTTAGCTGATAAAGAGCTTCCCAGCTCAGAAATTCATGCCACATAATCATCTTAACTTATAACCATAAATACATACTCTTGAGACAATGTATTCTTTGCATATTGATTAATGGGCATGCTCTCTGTATGTTGTCCCTACTTCTGTGCAGTGATTAGAAAATATATGATTGACACTGGTGTGGAGATCTCTCATGTTTACTGATGGGGATTTTTTTTTATTTTAAAGCAACACCAAACTCCTAAATTCATATACCAAACTTGTTTAGTGAATTGCTATATTGCAGAACCTTGTGCATCCTGCATGATCTTTTTCTTGTGTGTTTCTGATTACTTTAGCTGTATCCTTTCAGCTTTCAACCCTACACCTATTAATTGTTCTATTTGTGTTGATCCAACTTGGGAAGAAGTTTCTCCAAATAAAAATCCTTTAATAGCCCATCAAAAACAATGCCCATTTTATCCAACACGTAGCAGTCAAACAGGGAAACACTGATAGCTTACATGCCTCAGATGAATGCCTTGCATGCTGGTTTATTACATGAAAAACAAAAGCCTAACTTCATGCAGGTATTTTCTGTATGCTGGTGCTCCGTGGGTTTGGTTCAACTAGTGTGCCGTGCCCCACTGACAAGAGCAGGCAGGATGCAACCCTTGCCTCTAGAATTCATGCAGGAAAATAGAATGGGAGAAAAAATAGTAAGTGTGGAAAATGAAACTATTTTCCTCTTTCCCCCTCCTTCCCAACATCAGCTTTTTCAGCCAAGTATAATGCTCCTACTAGATGAGACTTTAAACCGCTCATTTAGCCATCATTTGTATTTCTGAAAACTATTATTTAACTATTATATGGAAAGCCAGCAGGATTATAATTTGAAATAGAAATGCATATTGGTTCCTTGCCTTTATAATGACATGTTTATCTGCACCTCTAATGCTCTCATTGCCCAAGTCTGCACTTTTGGTTAATATGTTTGCCGATGAACAATTGTTTTGCATCAAAATTGCACTAAAACAACAGCATTATGTCGCATGTGTAATTTGTATTCTCCATACACACCCCTCCCCAATCGTTTTGCTTAAATCTGTTTGTGTTCAGCATGAAATGTGCAGTAATGGTGGTGTGCTCGTGCACATTACTATGTAGCTTCAGCACCGTTAGGTCCTTACTGACACCAGTCTGTAGGTTAAGAACACTTCAATTGGTCTAATTTGCAACCTGATCAGAAACACTGACCTGGTTAGTCTTTAACAATGAATGTGCCTAATGATAACTTGTAGACACCCTTAGTGGAGGCAATGATGTGTATACAAGGAGTCATTTCCAGCTACGCCGCGTTAGGAGGTCTCGGGCTGCCTTATCTGGGATATCGCCTTGTCCTGCGCTTTTCTGCAGCGCGAGGCTTTGTCACCTCTAATGATACCTATCCGTCAAGCTGCACTGATTGGAATGAAGATAAATTGAATTGATACAAACAGGAGTTAGATGACTCATTGATATAATTAGGCTGTCGGAATATCTCGCCACATTTTACTAATGTTAATTATATGGTCTTTTATATGGGAAACTTCAGTTAATTTTGTTCTCCACAAAAGGAGAATACAGCCATTTATTAATTGTGAGGTGGCTCTTGGCTTTATAGAAGCCGTTTTCTAGAGGAGAGGAGGTATGTTTACAGAATTTCCTTTAAGCTGTCAAAAGCCTGAAATTGATAACAACTTAAAAGAATCTAAACTGTTAATAGTTTACATTTATAATTCATCTAATGTGATAGTTTATAACATGAGAACCAAATATAGAGTATAATAAAACAAGGTATTTATTGCAAATGGAAACGTGCTGAATAATGAAACAATACTAATTGCAGTTTAAACACTTTTGATATAAGCTATTTCTGAGAGGATGTTTCAGGCACAGGAGATGAGATATTCATCATAATAAGGATGCAAAAACCATTCAAAATATTTTTAGAAATACAGATAGGTTGTACATCTCTATGCCCCTCTTTTTTTTCCTTTTTTTTTTCCCCTCCCTGAAAATTCTGGGTTTTATCTTCTGTCAGAATTGATCACAGGAGTCAGTTTAATTGGGAAATTCATTTAAAATAGTTTCTAATTGGCATCAGAGAGTTGAAAGTTCAGTACAAAGGTGAGATCTAAGCTTTCTAATTAGATTGAGTGCAGTATGACTTAAAGAATAGTCTTGATAATTACAGAATTTAATGCAAAATTATATTTTAATGAAATATGGTGATTTTTTACAATGAGAAGTCCTGCAATTCTCATTCAGTCTTTCATCTTACTTTTTAAAGAGGAACTAAATTTTATTGTGCATCTGTGTATAAATTCCTTAAAACCTCACATAGTTTTATTAAAAACTAAGATTATTATCATTTTAGGTTTTCAGGATGAAGCTGATAGGTCTGCAGTTTGGATACCAAACCTTATTCCAGGCATTCTGTATTTTCTCTACTCAAGTATAATTTTCTCTTACACAGAATTATATTATGAACTCAAGTTTTCCCCCCTCCCGTCTCATCCCCCCCCCACCCCAAGTTGTTTGATGCAGCTGAAATTGAAGGCTGAAGTAGAAGGGGCCACTTAAGTAGTGAAGGGTTTTTCTTTGTAAATAATAGATCAAGAGCACCGTAGCTGTATCTAATGGCGCCGAATGCAGCCTCCGTTCCAAGGACAGCGTGGGGTTTAAAAAAACATAACCATAGTTCATCCCCCTCGCTAACCTGTGGTCAGTTGGGCTGCTGCTGTTGGCCAGTCACATGTTTTAATTCATCAGGCATGTTTTTTTTATAAACCTCTGATAATATCAACACATGAATAGCAGGGACGATCGCTGGGATTTCCGGACTGAAATGACGAGGGAAAATAAAATAGAAGGGGTGCTTTGTAAAACCTGTTTCTTTTTTTCAAGCCCAGGGGTTTACCTGAGCACCGATCAACTTTTCTTATAAGCAGCAAAGTTAAGGGTGTGCTTTCACAGAAGCTGAGCTAGCTGTTCTCCAGATTTCTTCTCCTTCATATATTTTAAGCTGATAAAAACATTTCAGAATATGCACCTGCTTCTTTGAGTTAAACTTGAACTTATTTAAAGAGGGGAAAATAAGCTTATTCTTGGCATGTGGTACAGTATTTCAGGTTTTAGGAGAAATAATTTAGTGCTTCATGATATTTTGGAGAAAATAATTTACACTTAACAGTTACTACCCTTTTCTTTCTTTTTAGTCAAATTTCCTTATCTCTATTCTGCCAAGTGGATGCAATTTCAACATCAAGATAGATAGCAACATCACTGGCAAAACTGAGTCAATTCTTGTCAGACATACCAATTTGATAAAAAAAAACAAAACCGTGTTCCCTGCCTGTGGTCCAGCAGACTTGATTGAATGCAGTCAGAGACTCTGAAGTCCTTCCTCAAACAAAACTCTCCCATTTATAGTTGATTACCAGGATGTGGCCCTAACTTGAAAAGGCAGATTCCTAGAAATTTCAAATGCAAAACAACATAAAAAAAGCTGTCGAAGGACAAATTCATTCTGTTTTACACTCCCTTCTGTGCTTAAAGTGTCTGTTCCTTGAATGACACTGGTAGATTTGCTTGTAAAATAATTCATCTTTCTTGTGCCACTCACTTCTTTGCTTTATGATATCTTGTAAAATCAAAAGGAGCACTTTCTCCGGTGTTTTTTTGCAGGTTTTGCATTCAAAACCAAACACAAATAGTCACTGAGATTTTTTGCATAATTATCTTCTGAAGATTTATAGTTTGCCTAGAATTTTTTTTTATATTTTACTAATTATTGTTGTTAAACACAGACTGTTTCATTGTGTGTTTCAATCTGATTCACTTTTGTTTTAAACAGTTTTGGTTTCTGACTAATAAATCATTTGTCTAAACCAAAAAAATCTTATAAGCACAGGTTACAGTCATTTGCTATAAATCATAGGAGATAAAGCACAAGCTGTGCTTCATCTTCATTCTAATCAGCGTTGGCAAGGGTTGTGGTAAAATGTCCAAAATGAAATTTTGAAAAGGAAAAAAAAAAAGAGCAGGCAGATTCACCATCAGTCATCAGGGTCTCACAATTATTTTTTCTCTTCTGCTGTAAAATAATTGTACAAGTTTTCCAGGCTCCAGTTGCCTCTGTTTCGTGTCCAGCATCCCCCCAAGTGCGGCCGAGCTGAGACGCTCGTTCTGTGCCGGGTTCGCTTCTGTGCGCGGGCAGGAAAACACTGAGAGAGACACGGAGGCACCTCACCAAACCTCCCAGGAGTTCTCCTCCTCTTTTTCCTCCCCTCTGTCTTCTCCAGTTTGTTTCCATGTAGCGACAAAAATTACAGAAATCTGTTCAGAGTAAGCCTTTTTTCCTTCCCCCTTTTCACCTTCCTGCTGCTTACCAGAGAGATCAGATGTGGAAAAGCCGAAATCCCAGAGTATGATGAACCCATTAAATTAGATGATTCCTACGATTTGTTTCCTTGCCAGTTCTCAGCTTTCTGTTTTGGGCTTTCTTAGCCAGTGCTGGGGGAAAAAAAAAAAAAAGGTGACTTGAAAGCTAATAGATACCCCAGCCATCAATTGCCGAGACATTTTGTCTTTTGTGACATTGAGGAAAAGACAAGGAAGGGAATGGAAGCAACTAAAAAAATGTCAAAAGATCAAAAAATCAATGGGCTGAAGGAATGTGATCTGTTTATCGGGGTGTAGCTGCTCTTTCTGTTTGCATTAAGTCCGAGTGAGTGTCTTTGGTCACCACTAAACTTGCTTTTATTCACTCCCTAGGAGATGTAATACAAGCATGAAACGGTGGCTCACAAAGCAGGCGCAGCGGCAAAGCAAATAAATAAATAAATAAAGCAAGCCAGGGCTTCTTTAAAGACCACAAAACCAGGTTTATTGCCTTGCGATTTTTTTTCGCCTCGTATTAAACACGCTTACCTTTCTCTTGAAACTTGTTGCTGAGCACAGCAAATGGACCATGTTGTGTTGACACGGATGTCTTGTTTCTGTGTTACCGAGAGGTTATTTTTATGTATTTATTTTTGAAAATGTCAATAAAATGAAAAGAGGGCGAGAGTTCAGTGAGCGGAAGTTCTGGCAGCTGATTGAATGCATGTTCTTGGCGCTTGACAGTTCGCGTCAAGTCTTTGGTTGGACTTTCCCTTTGCTTTCCCGGGCAGGGAGTTGGGTTTGTTTTCTCTGAAACATGAAAAGAGTTGGGCGAATGCAAATGCGAGTCAGCTCTGGCGCGCGCCTTTCCCCCGCACGCCGGTAATGTAGTGCTTGCTGGGGTTTTAAAGTCACTGGATATTGCATAGCTCATAAATTCTTCACAAGCATGGATGGAAGGGGGGGAGATGTGTGTGCATGTACCGGGAGAGCGCGCGCATGTGTGTGTGTAAGTGCTGTCCCAGCCTATGAGAACTGATGGAGCAGACAAGGCAATGCTACAATCTGTTGGACAAATTTTTTCTCACCCCTTGTAGTTGTTATGTGATAGGAAGTATGGCAAGGGCTGCATATTTTATAAACTTTCTATTAAAGTTGTGGCATGTTATCATAAAACTGAATTGCGATACTTTGTATTACACTCTGGGATTGAGAGATAGACATAGGATTAAAAAAACAATTTCTAGGCATTTCTAGATGATAAATTTAATTTTCTTTGCTATTTGGAGGTCTTCTTTGAAAATGCAATTGTAATGAACGCATTCAGAACTGGAGAATAGATTTACCCTTGGCTTCAAATAGTTGACGTTATCAGGCTCTGTCATTCGTTCCTTCCTATTTTCGGGCTGCTAATTGATGTTTTTGATGTCAGCAAGAAAATTGAAGAAAATGTCATGTGTGAACCAGTGCGGAAGTTAATAAGATTGACTTCGTTGACAGAATTTACAATGAGCACAGAGACCGCATAATGGGACCGCTGCGAATTCGTGTGCTCTCTTTGGAGTCAAAATTGACACCTCACGCTAGGCCAGCGGTCGATAGGAAAGATGCAACATTTGGGAAGGTTCCTAATCTCATTTTTTTTTTTCCTCTTCTCTTTTTTTCCCTCTCCTTCTTCTTTCTTTCTTTCTTTTCCCCCCTCCCCTATTACCTTTTGGTCTATGGAGCTTATCTAGTTGCAGAAGCAGCTGTTTATCCAGAGGGCTACTGCTTTGGACCAAGCCAGAGCCTTGGTTCAATCTCTCAGCGCTCCACAACAATGCTCATTTTTTATGCTGTTTTGAGTCTGAAAGCAAAAGAGTCTTGAAAAGGTTAGATTAAGATGTGTCTTAAGGAAAGCTGTACTAATATTGGACAGGGTCATTGCATATGCTTGGGCTATGTGCAATAAAGCTGAAACGCAAATCCCCTCCGTATAAAGGAAGGAAGCTGTGGGACACCTACCTGGCCTTAAGCATAACAGAAGACTACGGCTAAGCATTGCTCTTCCTCTGGGCTCCAGTGCGTGTGCATCTATGTGAGCGTGTACGCCTGCATGTGCAACCTCCAAAACTTCTGACTCTCGCCGAGGTGGTTTTTCCCCCTTTTTTTCCTTGGATAAAACGGGAATTCAAACTTTTTTCAAAGTAGCAAAAGGCTTCACTGTAATAGTTTAATTTTCCAGTAATGTGACAAAGTTTATTGGATTTGTGTGTATAATTATGGAATGGATTAGCCGAGTTTGGTTCAGTGAATCTGATTATTTTCTGGCCTTTAGGGAAATGCGCTAAAACCCTAATATGTCCACTACCCCCAAGCGGTCTCTTTTTGAAGGCGCTGCACAAAATGTGGTCTCTACTAGCGTTCAGCCTCCAAGGATCTTCAGTGAGAGACATTATTCTTGGAATATCCAATTAATTCCACGGGCAGTGATCAGTTAGCGCTTCTTCTTCCTTTCTCGCCATTTGAAATGCTAACACAATGAATATTTTCTCATTGGTCTGCGTCCCTCGGCTAAGCTGTTGCCGCGGGCTGAGAATTTCATCGACTGATGAGACCAGAGGCTGCGCCGATAAAAGGTTACAGTACGTGATTTGCATGCCAAGTGGGGTTTGGTTTCATGAACTTAAAAGTTCTTTAACTTTTATTTGACTTTTTTCTTTTGTACATAGATGAGGGTTGTCGGAAATATTTTTCCCCAAATTTTCTGGTTTGTTTCCCAAAAAATCACTGAAATTAGCAATTAGTCCACATTGCAGTTTTGGTTTGGACCCTCTTAAGCAAACAGGTATGAAACGTGAAATCTTTTGTACAAATGAAACAAAACTAAATGTATGTTCCAACTATCAACAAAAACTTAGGTTTAAAAAAAAGCTTAAAGATTGTAAGAGGTTTCCAAACAATTCTGGCCAAGTCCAATGTTTCCATTTTCTCTTACAGTGCAGTGTCAGAGTATTTTTTTAACTGGGCTTTAATTCCTTCAGCAATTGCAGTACACTCTGTGAGGCATAACAGAATGAAAGTAGTATATTTAGCTTTCGTATGTATTAGAAGAGGGAAACCTCCATGTCTTTTGAGTGATGGGAATGGAAGCCATGGGTTAAAACGACACTAGCACATTCCTGGAGAGTGATTAAGACAGACTGTTTGGCACTGTTATTCAATGGTAAGTTGGTGGAAGTTCTTGGAGTATTAATTATGTTCCATCAAGCACGAGCAAATATTCCAAAAGCAAAACAAGGAAGCTGTTATCTTTGTCTTCAACACAGCGTTTTGCACAATTGCCCGTGCAATTCATTCGTAAATATTGGCCGTGCCAGCTAAGAGAGGTTTCCAGGACCGAATGATGCCGTGATCCTAGGATAAATGAGCCGATCCAGAAAGTTTTAGAGGTAAACTAAATTGAAACAAAGCAACTACTGCACATCAAATGCAGGCTTTCATGATTCGGCTAGGGTGAAGGAGGGTGGTGCTGAAATAAAGCCACGCACAGAAGGTCTACACTCTGTGTTGTTCTTGACTTGCAGAATGTCTTAGATGTACGTTGTAAGCCGTTGACAAACTTTGTTGGTTTAGAGATGTGACGGATGTATTTTCTGATCTGAGAAGTATTTGGGGGATAGAGATAATTTTTTTTCATCCTCTTTTCCCTCTCCCTCCTCTCCCCCTACCCCCCCCCAAAAAAAGAGCATCAGCCTTCTGCGCTACTCTAATCTTAGAGGCTGGATAATACGGTTAGAGATTTGACATATTCCTACTGAATAAAAATCAGGAGACCCTTACCAAAATTGTTAGCAAAAGGGACTGGCAGAACTAGGTACAGAGCGGGGTGGGTTTTTTTTTTTTTCTCCCCTTCCTTTCGCTAGCTGTCTAGGAGGAGTAAAGCAGGTGGCTCCCCGTGGCTGACTTTTCATGACAACATGCCATTAGAAATTGCGGTCCTGTTGATCAATCCACTCGACATGACAGCTTTGCCGCAAGGCCTGGCTCTTTGAGCACCAGCGCTCTGGCTTTTCCCTCCTTTTTTCCTGCACTAATTGGTGAAAGTTTTTACTGTGCTTGTGGCATAGGAAATTCTTTTGAACATTGTCACAATCAAGTGTTGACTTCTTTAGAATTGCAAGTAGGTTAAGTGAGTATCAACATTAAAAAAAAAATCCACAAAAGGTATTATTAAAGTAAAATTGGGAAAACACACTGATTGAATTATAAAAAAAAAATAAAATTTGATTCAGAGGAATCAATTAAAATATTGTTCATTTTCAACTTCACACAGCCAAAGATGCTACCATATTTGCGTCTTAAAATATAGAAAGGAAGAGACAAATTTAGAGTTCTTATTTTCTTTCTTGGTTAGTTGCAGGCACAGAACCGAGCAACACCTCTCAGCTTAAATGTACACAAATGACTGCATCTTAGTAGTTGGAAATTTTAATAGATAGTGGATTTTTCAAGTGATTTAAGATACTTTAAACCATTCCGCATAAGTAAGATATCTTAGCAAATTCTGTTTCTTAAAAAGCAGAGAAGAAAAAACCTGTAAGTGCAGCATTCAAGAGAAGGAGGAGGATAGCTGTGTGTTCGTACATAGCCTGGGTAAGATAACTGAGCTATTTGTGTGATTCTTCTGTCCAAAATGCAGTCGGGAAAGTTCTGTAATAGATTTTTTTGAGAAACTCCCTTAGCTGAAAAATCAGATTATTGATGTTTTCAGATAAAAGTTTATTTAAACATTGAATACTTGTTGACAAATTCAGGTGAAAAATTAAAAGATATTTATAAAATATTGTTATCAATGAGGAAAATAATCAATATCTATTACAGGAAAATATGGTGCCTTTATTTAAAATGTACAGTTTAATTATCACGGATCGAATTTTTTTTCTTAGCTTTGCAGGTTGCTGTATGTTCATCCCTAAACATGAAACATCTTTTTGCCATTCATAAATGTAGAAAGACTTCATTATTAGTTGATGCAATTTCAGAGATGCAGGTGTTTTTAAAATAATCTGTGCAACTGCACTACGAGGATTTGTAGAATGAACATAGGAAAGAAATCGGGAGAGAACAAGTGACAAAGAACGAGAAAAATGGATATCTAAAGCGTGAAGGTGGCTTTTCTTTAGTAATGCATACATAGCAATAGGGGACTTTAGATTGAATTCTTTCAGCTCTCTTAAACCCAATCTAAGGTTAATTTATAATAAATAATTATAGTTTTAGCAGTAAAATGAGACTCTGTGAAGCTGAGAGGAGAAAGGCAGTAATACAGTTTTAAAAGCTGGACGTGCTCACAGTTTCCGTTGCAAGTGTAATAGCTACGACTGTATTTTTTTTTTTGTAGATCAGACATCGACAGTGAAAGAAGCATAAATTCATATAATTAATTTTGCCATTGTAAAAATCATTTGCTAAAATTTGCATTATTAACATTATCAAGTCGCTGGTTGGTGAGACATCAGACATGACGAGTGAGAAGGGCAGCTTAGGGAGAATTGGGCTTTAAACCCTCAGCAGATCGGAGTTAGGATCAAAGGCGCTTGTTTTATGTGGCTGTGTGACACTTTGAAGTCTTGACTGCACCTACAGCACTCATTTCATCAGGTTCACTGGTGTCTTAATAGCAGATCAATAAGTTTCAAAGTCGGAGAGTTAATTTGATACTAGTGCTGATGTGGTCGTGCTGGGGAAGCAGAGAGAGGCAGGCAGAGAAAGCAAGCCTATTAACCATCCTGATAGGGAGAGGTGTGTGCCCATGTTGATGGGTACCTGTAAAAATCCAAATTGTAAATATTGACCTTAAATATGAAAGCTCCACGTACTAAAGGCATGGAGTTGTTTACATTGTTGAAATAGATTGTATGCAAGAGAGGCTGCTGAGCTAGCACCGTTCTTCAGCCAAGCAGTGCGAAGTTGTAAGAAAGTTCCCCCAGTAACAAGAATAAATGCACACTCCTAAGCCCCTAAAGCATCATATCCCTTGGTGTTATTTCCCTTATCAAGCTGCCTACCTCTGCCCCCACCCCAAGTAAAAATAAAGACATACATGTAGGGGGGGAAAGGGGAAGAGCGAAAGAGACAGAGAGAGAGTGAAAACACAGTGGGCAACACGTTATAATAGCTGTTCATTTTTTTTTTCTCATCCTTTGCCAGCTTGTTTGCTTTCCTGCTGTAATGCAAATAGTTCACAAGAAAATGGATGTATTTTTAGATGAAGTGGGGTCAGTGACACTTTGTTTTCCTACCGGGAATATTTAAATATAAATCTATATATTAACTATTGTTCTCCAATGGCACTTTTTACCAGTTCTGTGGTGGTGTAGCTCATCAGTCCCTTTGCAGCTCTCCGTATGAACACTTGCTTGTATTTCCAAGGCAAAATTTCATCTCTTTTCGAATAAATCTGGCTGTGTTAGAACCCGCTTCTCCTGACTTCTCCGTGCCGCTTCTTCTCTACCAGTGAATCACAAACCCAGGGATTATTTATTCGGTTTATTCGGGTGCCGGACAGCTCCGTGCAACACAAAAAAAGAAGAAAGGAAAAAAAACCTTCTGTGGGATGTAAACATACCGGAGGCGAGTAGCTATTTAAAGAACAGCAAAACTGTGCTAAAGCAGTGCAGGACTTTCTTTTATCTTTCCCTTTTTTTTTCTTTTAAGGCATTTTTTCCCTGTCTTAGGATGGCGTAATAGTGGGGAACCAGGGGTAAATGTGGTTGATGCAAACCATGCAAATTGTGTGCACAGACATACAGACGCTGAACCCCCCTAAAAGAGAAACCCTTTTTTATTTTCATAAGAACTTTGCCATCTGTATGTACAGCAGAGGTTCCCTGGCACCAGAGGTCAAATTCACACCCTCTTCGAACAAAACTCTAATTTAGATTGTTCATCTAAGGGTTGATAATGGTATTAGGGGGCCAGTGGGGTGGTCAGTGGGAGCTGTAGATTAGCGCAGTAGCCCTGGCGGCTTTACCTAGACCCCCGTGATTCATTGGCCAGATTAACTGTCACATCTGTCATTTTATCCCTTTTAGTTCTCCCCTTTTTACCACATTTAAAATAAGAAAGACGGGGTGTGTGTGGTGCAGGGGGGAGAAAGTGAATTTTAGAAAAAGT
>VZTG01007380.1:48129-85629 GCA_013397845.1 Melanocharis versteri | reverse complement strand
TGGTCGCGGCTGTAGGAATGCGCGCAGGGAGCTGCAGCCCCGCTTGGTCTCTCCCTGCCCTCTGCGGTTGCAGTCTCATGGTAAGGAGGGCTCGGGGCGCGGAGGGCGCGGGGCAGGGGCTGCCTTGCCTCCCCCAGGCTCCCCGCCCGCCTCCCGCCGCCCTCGGCCGTCCCACTGCGGGCTGCTCTTCCCTGACGGCCCCGGGGAAGCGGCCACGGCCGGGGCAGAACTTGCATCCCGCAGGAGCTGGTTCTGGGGGGTGCTTGCGGGGGCATGCGAACAGGGAGCTCCCGGCGCCTCCATCCCATGTGCTGCGCATCTTTCGGGAAGAGTCGGCAATCCCGAATTTCGAGTTGCCCGTCCCGTTGGCTGCACTTTTCCAAGTTATTGTTGGTAAATGGTGGGGAACTGTCCGTCAGCAGCCCCGGGAACCGCACGTGGGACAAAGGCAGCCGCTGGAGTGTGGTGGCTGCTGTGAATAGAGGGAGGGAAGGCAATTAGCTGCCGTGTTGTTGGGGCTTTTTACTTGTCAAACTGGAGCCTCGTTGCTTTTGTTATTGCCGTGTAAAGGGAAATCGTGGGGTTTTGTTTTGGTATTAAGGGCCTTAGAGGTTGCTGGCTGACACTGCACACGCGAAGGCCAGAGCAGTGCAGGGAGAGGACCAGGGATGGGGCTCCGGCGGACAGAGACTGCACAGATTTTCCCCCCGTTTACTTCTTCTGCTCCTCTTCTTTTTTTTTTCCCCGGGACCTGGGTACCAGTTTGTGTTTCGTTGTCGTTTGTTTTATTTTGTTTAGCCCGTGGCCCCCGCAGATTAAACTGCCGCTTAAAAGGCAAACTTGGATGCACTCAAGCTCTCCCTCCTTGAAACAGTTTTATTTTTACCCCTGTATTTATTTGGTCCTGTTGTTTCACTCTTTGGGGGTGAGGGGGGAGAGAACTCGTTGGTGTGATCACCCAGATGTGCGTGGGGAATACAGGTGTTTGCAACTGGTCTCCTCCAGTGCCTCGTCTGCAGCAGCGTCCGTCCCACATGGCGATCGCTCCCCGTGCGTGCAGCATCCTTCAGTGTTGACAAATTTGCTTAGAAAGTGAGGAGGGGAACAACGCAGCCACCTTTTCCTGATTATTTCCCGTTAAACCACCCTTTTTAGCTTTTGCCCTTGTTTCAGAGTAACTACTTTACAACTTTAGGGAAAAGGATAAAAAGGAGATGAGAGACTGACTCTTGGCAGACTCGGATGCCCGCGATAGCCGGCTCAGATTTAGGAAGTGGGCATCTTGCAATGCTCGTAGGCAAGAGCAAGGCGCAGGGCGGAAGGCTTTACCCTTGCTCAGTTCAGCAATGCTCTCAGGTAGCCCTGTTAATTCTCATTTAGGAGCAGCTTGGGAAAATACAGTAACCAGGGCGCCGTAACGTTATCTATCTCAAAGTTCCTCCTGCATCCTTGTTGCGGTAGGTCAGTGTTTTGCAGAAATATTAAATACTAAAGGAAAAGGGAGGAGGGAGAGAGAACAGAGCTAATGGTAAAGGTCTGCCAAATGTCACCTCAGTGTTACAATGACAAGAAAATACACTTTCCTTACAGCTCTCCCCCTAAGAAATTTGTTTTGAGGGATTTGACAATCTTGCAGATAAAGTGACTGCTTGCTACACTTAACTGATCATGCTCCCTCACGGCCGGCCGGCGTTTCCTCGCTGCACTTAGTAATACCTGCGCAACCTGGCTTGGAGTAGCATTGTCATTGATTTCCAAAGTAACTGCTTTTTAGCTCTTGTGAGCAGACATACCTGCGTGGGGGGGGAAAGTCTTTTCCCCACTCCCTGGAAGGATGATGGTAAAGTGCTATATTGGAAAAGACAGGAGGCTTCTCTAAATTTTGATAACTGCAGCCGACAATTTAGAAATAAGACACTTCTCACAGCCAACATGACAGTGGATTTTGAGCATTCAGAAAACACCAGGCCAAAAAACTGGAGACATCTTGATCTTTTAAGACAGCTTTTCCAGTACTTTAAGTGAAGGGGGGGGAGTGGAGAAAGAAAAAGAGAGAAAAGCTGCAAGGAAAATAATACAAAGCCAGCACAATTGGCATCTAGACAGTAAAGAAAAAAAGTTTTTGAGGTTAACAGAAGGAAAGACAAAGCTGTTATGTACCCGAGGGATGCAATTTTAGTGGGAATGGAAGATTTGAGTGGTAAAGGAGGAGCGCTTGCCTCTGGGTTCTCTCTCTTCCAGCAGTTCGGCTGCTGGCATCTCAATTTGAATTGCTGGGTGAGTAGCACTTTCTGCGTGCGCGCTTTCCGTCTTGACCATTGAACTTCTGATGTGACTTCTCTCCCTCTCCTCCACTCTCCCTCTCCTTCCCTTTCTTCCTGTGTGGAATCAAAAAAAAAAAAAAAATGAGGCGGGGGGGAGCGTGAGAAATCAAGCGAGCATCTCCAGCTGTGACCTTTGTTAGCGACGTTGTTTTTATTTATTTATTTTATGGTAATCGTCTTTTTTAGTCGGGGGAAGCGCGACTTTTCGATGCCACTTAATTTGACAGCAGTGGCGAGGAGCGAGCGGCAGAGCCGCTCTGTCTCAGCACAATGGTGCAGCGGGACAGTTGTTGCACTCCTCCTCTGTGCCCTTCCCTCCGCCCGCGTTTGGGGTTTGCTTGGGGGGCAAGAGGAGGAAAGGGATTTTTTCCTCGTGCACCCGGGGTGGGATCGGGGTGTGTTGGCGGGGCGGCGTTTCAGAGCCCGGTGTGCAGCAGGTTTCGGGGGCTGATTCCTGGCTGCTGAACAATGGTTACCAGCGAGGGAGAAGTGTGTGCGCGTGTAGAGCTGTGTTACATCCGCAGTCAGGCAGTCACACAGTGACCATGACATCACTAGCTTTTCTTCTCTTTTTTTCCTTTGGGGCGGAGGGGGCCACTTCAAAGCTTTCTGCAGTTCAGTACGATATTTCCTAAACTCTGAAACCATGAAGGTAAAAATGTTTGGGTTTTGGGGTTTTTTTTCTTAAAGAAAGAAAAGTTGGTTTGTAGCAGGGCACATACGTTACAGCTAAGGGGGTTTGGAAATGGAATGGTTTAACTCTTGTCATACACGAAACGAGATTTTTTGTTTTAATTATTAAAAATAGTACATAGTACTATTTATTGGGTGCTTTTGATCCTGTGTTTGGTTGACAGTTAAATTTTCTGAATTCTTCAGAAAGCTCAGCTGTAGTGTGAAAGATGAAAATTTTAGGGACACTGCATAAGAATTATTTTACCCGGTGATAAAGGAATATGGAAAATAAGACTGAACGCTGATAAATATGAGATAACACATGTTTTAATACAGTGGTTCTGTGTTTGCTGTCAGAAATCCATGAGACTTTCTTTCTCCTGTTATTATATATTACAGAAAGTAAAGCTACCCCTCAGCCAGTTTTGTGTATTACCCGTACTTGTACACAGAAAATAGAAACTTATTGAGGAATTCTACAACGCATCATATTTTCACTGGTGGTTTTGTGGAAGTCTTGAGTTTTCTGCTGTTTCCTTTCTAACTCTGCCAGACTTGCTTACAGAGTCACTCAATCCAGGAGGAGGATTTCTATCACTTCAGTACTCTGTAGAACCTTTGCCTGATTAGCTTAGTTAATTTATTTCCCTTTTCTTCTATAAAACAAGGGATAAAATTCTGTAGAATTTGTCTAAAATTAATTAATCTAAAAGGACAGTTATTTAAATGTTTCTTCTTTCACTGCATTGTTGTTCATTCACATATTGTTGCATATGCAGGTTTTACAAGACTGGTGGTAAGATCTCACAAATATTTTAGCTTTAGAGGAATTTTTTTACTGGGACTTGGGGCAAAAGGCCTGACAGCACTGTGTAAATGTGCCTGTTACTTTTCTTCTGAAATACTTGCAAAGCGTTTCAGTTCTGATGTACATTTAACATAACATTTTTACAGAAACTTTTTTGGATTTATTCGAGAAATAATTGATCTGGATGTACTTAATTTCATCGCTTAATTGTTTTGTGCAGCGTGTAATGTTTTTAGCACATTAAAAATTGAAAACAGTTTTTAGAGCCTTGTTATTAGTTAAGGGATTTAATATACATTTGCTAGGTATATTGCTTATCAGTGTTGAGCACAGTCCGCTATAATTTGTGAATGCTGTGTTTTAAAAAGCTGTACTGTAAACTTGTCATCAGATCTTAAGGCATGTATGTACATGATAGTTTTTTAATAATGCTGTTAATACTGAAATTGCCAAGTACAAGAGGTATAGGCATACATGCTAATTTTCTTTCATTTCTTGCAATTTTTTAACAGCCTCACATTCAAGTTCTTGCTATAGATAGAAATCACAGATACCCTGGTAAAAATCAGGAGCTATTTCTCCTACAGTGTATATCTGTCTGGTGCTGAAATAAGTGGTTTGTAAGCAAGAATTAAAGCTGTTTATAATGAGGCATTTCAGAGAACGTTGGGCAGTAAGTCAAATTGCATGATTAGGTATTCATACAAAAGCATGTAACAAGGTCTGTCGCGGCAGTTATAAGCACTATTTTGCTCATATTCGCTTTTCTTTCTGCTTCTCATATGCTCTTAATTTTTGTGCTTTTGTTATTGCTCTGTGCCTCTCCCCTTCCTACCCTATTTGTGTTCAGGACCATTTCCCAAAGACCTGCTTTGGTTTCACCCATCTCTTTGCTTAGGGTTCATGCATCCAGCACACCTTGTACTGGTATGGCTTAACAAAAAGGTGGTTTTCAGTTTCAGTTTAATATATGCCGAGTGGTTTTGCTTTTTTGCCTTGTTAGACATGAATGAAGGCTTGCCTGCTCTGCAGAGGTAGTATCTGCCTAGTAATTAAAATTAACCGAAGTATGCAAAGAAAGCACCGATATTTGCCACACTGGGGAAGAAACTGCCTCTCCTTTTGTAATGGAAGAAATAAATCTGGGCACTTTATTACCTGAAACTTGAAGGGACTGGGGACTACCCTGTCCTCTTGGTATGGGAAAATCCACCTGTTGATCAAATCATCTCTAATTTTGATGCTCAGTGTAAGGCTTGCCCAGATACATGCAGGCCACAGTTCTGGGCTACAGATGATGTAACTGGTGCCTGAATTCATATGCCAAGGTCGGGCAGAGCAGGTGAGCAGAGTGCTTTCTCTTTATCACTGAAGCCTTAAGAGGATAAGTAAGGTAAAATCTAACTGTCGTAAATGTAATTCCAGTGTTGCTGAAGGATCTTAAAATATACACGTGTGTAGCAGGTGCTTGTTTGGTTCTGACCTGACATTAGAGTAACACCACATTGTCCAAGGCTGCAGCACTTAACTTGTATTTAAAACCCCAAGTTTCTTTCTTTTACGTAAAAAAAAAAAAAAAACAAAAAAAACAACCCACTCCAAATACCATAGCAATAAACTTACAGCCCACAACAGCTTTGAAAGCAGAGTGTGGGCACAGTCAATAGTATTTTACTACTAGTGTGTTTTATCCTCCTGCATCAGAACTAACAGGCGGTAATTAGATAGCTAAACCCCAGTCCTTCCCCTTGTACACTAGAGGATTTGGTGTATGCTAATTGTCGCCAGATCATTTCACATAATTGCCTTTTGGCGAAATTAAGTGGAAATTTCCTGAACATCTTAAATCCTCATTTCCCCACCCCCTCCCCTCAGTACCTTCGCTCCCTGACAGGAAGGATGTGGAAAAATGTCAAGCACGGTGGCTTAGCACTCCAATATTCAGGGGACACTTCATCACAGTTAAAGGGGGAAAAAAACCAAAACGATTCTTTTCATGAATGAATTGCTGGACACTTAGGGCCAGGAAGCTGATTTTGTTGTTTTGTCTGAGAGACTGTTAATAGACCACGGGATTTTATCGGAAAGCCAGCAGTTCTTGCAGGAGCAGGTAGGCACTCGCTGGCCTGGGAAGTGGTCAGGGAAGGAAGGGGAAGAAACAGAAGGTTGCAAAAGTGTGTGTGTCCATGTCCCCATTTTACTTTTTTAAATTTTATTTATTAAGGGTAGGGCAGTGAGGGTCGTTGCGGGGTTTTTGGGGTTTTTTTAAGGCTCTGCCTGGGGAGGGTATTGTCCCAGCACATGGTTGTCAGTGCTCCTGTCATCGTTTGAGAAGAAAATGAGCCTTTTTTTAGTAGGGTGAGTTGTGATTATCAATGGATGCCTTGTCTGCTGCTGCAATGGGCAGTTAGCTTAGGGCAGGACCTTAGGCAGGAATCAGCTACATTAAACTGAGAAAGGGCTCAGGCCACTGTATCAGCCATAAAGGAGCAAGGGGAAGTAGTTTTCAGGAATGCTTAGTCAGGTGTGAAAGCATCCTTGAAAAAAAAAACTGTGACTCCACTAGCTAAACAGGGCTGGGTAAAATTAAATCTTCGATTTTTTTCAGGAGATGCTTCATCACTGGTGTTGAATTTTTATGCTTGGGAAGGGGATGAGTACCAAGTTACATATATCTGGTGGGTTTGGTTAGCTTTAGCTTCTCAGTTAACCTAAATGTTTTGCAGTTCCTTTGGTGTAGTTTGGGGTGCCACCCAGAGTGGCTACTGATGTGGGTGATCCCCAGGACTGCAGTGGTGCTTACTGATGTTCTGCTTATTAATGCTCTGCTTTGAATGATGGTGACCCTGCTGGAATTGGAAAAATATTTCAATATTTGCAGCAATATTTTGGGATTTTCCTTTTCTTGCAACTTATTTGCAACTTGATTTGTGTGGAGCGTCATGGTGGTGAGGGGGTGAATGTGGTGTAAGGGTATCATTCCTAGGCAGAATCAGGGAGAGATCAACCTTTAGAGAAAAAGAAACTCCTTTTACGAGCATCTTTGGAGCTGCAGAGCAGTTCAGGAGCATCTGTTAGCATTTCACTGGCCACAGTCAGAATAACTGCAGTAACATCATCTGGAAAATACAGAGAAACAATTCATAAACCTATTTTTAATGTGAACTGGTATTGAGTGGTACTCCTTGCTAAGCCCAGGGAGCAACTCCAGGAGGGCCTGCTAATTCAAGACCACCGTCGACCTGCATTCACCCTGGAGGAGGGGAAAAGGCTGACAAACCCTATTCTCTGCTGCTTTTGTTTTATTGTATTAGGCTCATAAAAGCACTTTCAGGGCCCATCTTTCTTCAGCAGAAAAGGAGAGCAGTGGGGAAGAGGAGGACATGGCAAAAAGACAGGCGGAGCTCTAGCTCCATTTGTTTTCTGTGTCTCTTGATTAATAGGTTTTGGGGAGGATGGCGAGCTCTCATTGCTCTGGTGCTGGAGGAAGGGGCCGGGGCTCTGGGGGTCTGGGTGCAAGCACCTGCCCAGTCCCTCCCGTGCCACGCTCCTGGTCACAGGTGGTCGAGGGGTGCCCGGTGGGATGCAGCACCTCCCTGCCTCACAGGGCTTTTAAGGACATTTAAATGGCCACCCAGGGCAGGGAAGGGGTTGCAGCTGCGGGGTCTGTGCTGGCGGCTACCGGCGTTCCAGGCTGGGTTGGTGCAGGAGCATCCCCCTGCCCTGCCCTTGGGATGCCCTGGAAAGGAGTCAGAGGCCAAAGGCTTTGGCCGCTGCGATGCTGCCATGGCATGATGGCTCGTTTTCAGCCTGGGCGGCTTTTTGTGCAGACCTGCCTTTACTAACCCCACGTTTTCCTGGTGAGGGCATCCTCTGGTGTCTCTGGCGTGTTTTTCTCTGATTTGCAGTTGATACCGTGTTTTTATTACCAAAGCCAAACAAGCTATGAATTTGCAAACCGAAATTGCAGTAGTAAACTCTTCCTGTTTAGAGGTTGGTTTCTCTTTGTGTGCTCAACAATACGATGTTTCATCTTGTGCAAGTCTTATGTTGCTTTCAGAGACTTAGGAACTATTGATTTATACAGCATGTATTAACTTCTTCAATAAATGGGGAGTATTCATCAGTGGGGTGTATTAAATTGGGCTGTATACGCATAGAAGCATCTTTCATCGTGTTAATGAAATGTCCTTACCATGCAACAAAGACTAATACACAGCAATTTATACACACAATCCCCTGCAGTTTAAATCTGAAGTTCAGATAGGTTTTTTTGTTCCCTAAAGGCACCTATCAGAACATAGTCTAAATGGATCTCAGTACTCCTCTCAAACATTTATCAGTCCAAAATTTGTTGTGGTTTTGGTGTGGGAATTTTTTTCGTTCTAGAGCTCCATTATTGTTTAAACTGATCTGTGTTTAGGCACTCCCAGAAGCATTTCAAATTCATATAGAGAGATTTAGTAGTGGAGCCCCTATGGGGACAATTTCCTCTGGTTGCTTCAGGCAGCAGTTATCAAGAAAAGCAAACTTCTCTTGTTTTTTTGCAATTCTTTGCCGTGCCCTCTAACCTAGCTTCTGAGACCTCAGCTTTCAGTGGAGAGGGGTGATTTATCAGCAGAGGACTTGGTACTTCATAGGTGCTGGGATTTCTCTTTAGAAATCTCCACTTTCCCCTGTCCTGTTACCACCTGCCTTGATGCTAATCTGTGTGTACCAGTGCTGCTCCCCTTCCTGTGCCTGACAGAGCCATAAATGGAGCTCTTCAACTTGCTGGAGAAGCCTCTGCATCTCACAATGGCTCTTAGCTTAAAACTGCCCTTGATAAAGTACTTGCAAATGTATATTGGAGAATATTGCCTTTTGCAGTAGGGTGTCTAAAGTCATCTAATAGGTGTCTCCTATTGATGGCTTCTGTGGTTTACCTTTCACTGCCAGTGGATGGGGTTAGGACCACACTTGTTACTCAGGCAGAGCTCCCATTGACTTCAAAGGAAGATGCATCTGCAAGATTAATCCTGCTCTTTCCCAGGCAGTCCTTTATTTTTTCTCTTTTCCAAGGAAACTTAGTTAACTTCAGGAACGGTACTTTTAAAGAGCAGCTTGTTTAGCACATTGTGCATGATTAGCTTGGCTTGCAAATTGTGTGTGCTCTTCTGAGGGGAGTTATGGTCCCTTTCCCCAGTGTGTGCTAAACAGTGCAAAATGGAATGGAAACCTGTCCCTGGGTGGTGGTACAGATGCAGACTGACTCACGGGGAAGGGGATCACACTCCTCCGTCCCACAGAGCATATTTTTGAGCACGTATATGGCAGTTTCTCCCTTTCCCCTGGTACATTCTCCTCCCACCTCTGCCCCAGCATCATCAGAGTGGCAAAAAAGTACCCTACCCTTGCACCTTTATACGAGTGGTCCATTTGAGTGCATGGTAGTCACCCAAATAAAAATTACTTACCAGGGGAAAAATTTGCAGACTTAAGGTTCAAGCTCTTAGTTGATTTTTATTTATTTTTCCTTTTGCTTTTTATTTTTCTCTGAAACATGTTAAGTAAAATACGTCATAATTTAGCAGTTGTTCTGTTTTGTGGAGATATTGTGGGCGGTCCTGGTATATCAAAGCAACGAGTGGTGGTTTCCCACAGTTTACATGTAACCCCCTATGGTACGTCTGGCTTTGGTGATGGAGCCATGTCAGTCCAGCTTTCCTCTCACGTGTTGTCTCTTGTTTGTCGGCTCAAGTCTGACCCTCTAATGTAATTCTATCACTTACTTATTTTTTTTAACTAACCAGCTCCAGTTTCTGTGAAAATAAGCTCTCTGTGGAAGGCAGCTCTTAATGTCTGTCAGGGTCTGGCTGAAGTTTACAATGATGTGAAGATAGAGCTGGGAGAGCACAAAGCTACAGCATGTATTAACTTCTTCAATAAATGGGGCCACTCTGTGGGTCACCCAACAGCAGGAGTTCACACAATTCTTGGCCAGAAAAAATAGCTTTTATTGGAAGTGATTGTTGTTGTGAACCTCATCAACTGGTCATTTGGCTTATAATGTCGTGTGTTGTTGAGTAGATGCCTGATACTTTGTATGGTGTGAAATATGATTTGTTAGGTGAAGCCGTTGCCGAAGCTTTCAGTTACTTTCGGACTGCTTAGGTTGGTTCACTTGAAAGAGAACAGATTTTGGGTTAGAGCATCTCCTTTGGCTTTTTGAACTTGGAGAGCCAAATCCTCATAGCTTCTCTGATGGTGTAACCATTATGGATCTGTGTGGCCAAAAGTTGTCCTTGGCTGTTCAGCTGGCAGAAGATCTGACCCACTGCTGTAATTCATAGCACTGGCTGTCGTGACCACGTTCTGTCCTGCGCGGTGGCCACTTGACATGGGAATCCTCTGTGCCAAGTGCTTGGAGGTGGAGAGGAATCATCCCATGTAAGGGTGGCAGAAAGAGATGAACATGGTGAAGAGCACAGAAGTTGTGGGAAGCACAAGCGCAGCTCTTGGCTTGCTTCTGTTGGACACACACTTTTTTCTGCAGGTTATCAAAGCAGTGAGCCCAAATGGCCAAGTGTGGCAGGGGCTGGGGCTGGGGAGCCAGAGGGGCTTCACTTGGCCAAAGCATGATGGAGGGGCTTCTTGCTTATTCAGGGAAGACAGATGTTTCTTTTCCTGCTTGCTCCCAGTTTGTCTTCCCTCTTCCTTCCCCACAGTGTAGAAGCTCATTCCCAAAGAATAACTGAATTATTTTTGAAATGCTTTTAAGGGAAGCTTGGTGCACTGGAAGCAAGATCAGATAATAGCAATATCTTGTCTAAGGTGGCACGGTGAGGGTGTGTGCGTGTGTTTGGGGGTGCTGGGGAGTGAGCAGTGGGCTTGGAGCCGTCCTGGAGCAGGAGGGTGAGCAGGAGAGTGCTGGCAGACCCTGAACAGCAGCGGCGCTATCGCAGCCACCGTGGTATCACTACTTTATTTTAATGTGATTCCTTTTACTTGATGTTAATGCAAGTTGTTCCTTACTTAAAGTAATAAAAGGAAATGAAGACACATTCTAAAATGAAACCTGACTCTAATCCATTCATCATCTAATACCAGCCTCTTTATCTTTGCTGGTACCTAATCTGGTTAAATGTCCCTGTTGTAGGATTTTAGTGAAAATCCTCTATGGGGAATAGGGTTTTTTGCAATTGGATTACTCGCAGTAAATGGTCCAGCAGTTCGCTTGTTTCAGCTTAATTTTTTCTTTGTGATCTTGTAAGGGTAACTTACAGTTCAGCCTGCCTTTTTCTTTCATTCATTCACTCCTTTTTTTATATTTTTTTAATTGTTGTTGAGAAAAAGATTTTTTTTTTCCCCCAGAGCTAGGACTGTGATGGGGAAAACCTCATGATATCTACGTGATTATTCCCCCTACAAGAGTGTTAATTTCAATGGCTTTATCTGGGGGGTTTTGCCATTATTTATATAGCTGAATATTTTAGTAGCCTAATTAATCAGTATCCAGTTTCCATTTATTAGCGCTCTCTGATGAATTGATAATTAATCAGCTCTTCTAAAATATATATATAAAATATGCAGGTGATCGCTTGTCAGCTTAATGCTTGCTGATGAAGGGAATACTCCAGCACTACAAAGGCTTTTTATCTGGAGTATTTGCAATGAGCAGTAAAATGCAGAACTGAGAGTGAGGACAGGAAGGGGAGAGGAAAAGACCTACAGGTCAGTGAGCATTTGGGTCTCCTGCTAATTAAATGGGGGACTCTCTCAGACCCTCACTGAGGAGTCTGCCTGCATCTTGGAGGTGAAGCTCAAGATTATAAAATAAAAAGGAGAAATTTTAAAGAATTGCTGTTGCTCCATACAGGAGCATGACAGGTCAAAAAGATTAAAGAACCTCAACAGCAGGGAAGGTGTGTGAGGAGGTTTTAAGCAAGAGGGTGGGAAAACTGCAAGGGTGACGCCAAGAAGGGATCTGGAAAAGTCTGAGGATCGTGTTGAAATCCTGGCTACTCAGATTTTTGTATGTCATACCTCGTGCTGCAGTAGGGGGAATGCCCAGCACTGCTCTAACGCCGTCAACCTTTTTCTCTTGACAGTCTAACAAAGTGCCAGTTGTGCAGCACCCACACCATGTACACCCTCTTACGCCGCTTATCACATACAGCAATGAGCACTTCACACCAGGAAACCCTCCTCCACACTTACCAGCTGACGTAGATCCCAAAACAGGTAGGTGGGAAGTATTTTGGGGTTTCTTTTGAGAGGGAGTGGGTGGATCTTTCCTTTCTGTGCATTAGGGGAGAGGAGTGCGGGAGAACGGATTTCCCATGCTGGAACACCAAAGGGGGCATGTAAAATGTCAAACCCAGACAAAATACTTTCTTTTTAAGCCAATTAGGCTTCAGAAGGAAACCTACTGGGTGAATTTTCATAGAGCTTCTGCAGGGTGACACCGAAGTTGCATGTGTGGGGTCGCTTGCAGGTGTGTTTCTTTGCAAGCAGGATACCCCACCTGGTAGCTCGATCTACCAGTGCTTGGTTTGCATGCACGACCCAGAGAATTAAACATGTACATTCTGTGATCTGCACTTACAAAATTGCAGCTGGAATTTTAAAGGTGGTGGGTCATGACCGGTTTCAAAATGAATCTCTTTTAATTCCCCAAATCCCATTGTTTCTGTGTCAGGAGTTCAGCCATTTTTCTTCTATAACGTTGAATTTTCATCCACGGTAACTACTTAGCTGCAGCTTTACACTTGCAACTCTTTTCCCCAATGTAAGTCTACCCAACTCTAAGTTCAGCCTGAAGGGCACTCTACTTGAATATAGAGCACCACGTAAAACCCTGACTAGATTTATTGGTGTTCCAGAGTAGAATTTACATGTTATTCTAACTTTTTAAGAGTCCCTTTTTAACCTGAGGTCCCAAAGAAGTCAAACAGTGTCAATCTTCTTTCTCCAGGCTGCACTGAGTTCCTAGTGACAATAGTTTTGGTTTCGTTAATCCAAACCCCATTTAGTTAATAGGGAAGTTCATCAGAAACAGAATTCATGTCAAAGGAATCAGTCTGTGTCAGCCCTAACTTATGCAGATAATTTATCTGAACTCCAGCCCTTGAATGAGACTGTGCATTAGCTGGTTTTCACTCACTATGCTTCAACTGGGGCCCCTTTTTAATTGTGCTTAATGCTGACTTCACGTGGCTTGAAAGGAATCCATCTCGCCATCCCTGGCTATTGCAAGTGAATGGCATAGTCAACCTCTCATTTAAATAATGGTAGTACAGGGAATAGCTTTTAAATGGTTATCGTAAAACATATGATTAACGTCTGTAGACTGTTTACTTTTCTTCTGTGAACATTCTTTCAAGTGTGCAAATAGCTCACTGGATGGTTAAAGCCCAGTTAATCTGTTTGGGTTTTGTAATGGGGAAAAAGCGATGTCTGCGTGAAAATGTCACACAAGGAGATTTAATTTAGAGATTAAAAGCTTCCCAAGTGACTTAAAAAAATAGTTTTTAGCCCTGAAAACAGTACCCCTTCTTTTTAATGCTCTCTGTTTTAATTTTGCTTCTGCTGTGTAATTGTACCCTGGCTTCTTAATTGAAAAACGCAGCCTTGTAACCCTTACTCCTCTGAGTAATTCCTATTTGCTCTTAAGGTGAGGAATGGTAATATTTAAGGCTTGTGTCTGGAGCTGCTTTCTGCTTTCCGAGTAGGAACTGCGCCGGATCCAGAGAGGATGGGTGGGCTCTCTGTCCTCCCCTGCACACCTTCAACATCTGCCCCTGGTTTTACCAAGTGTTTCCAGGGGCTCTCACCTCCACTCATGGTTTCAGGAAAGGTTTCCTAGGTTTGTTCAAAAGCAAACATCATTTGCAGTTTTAATGACTTTTAAACTTGTTCTGGAGATTACTTTGGAATAATGCCATGTTATTGAGTACCCAGTCAACACATGGATAGGGCCTGTGGTCTTTCGGCTGACTTTGAGACTAAAATAACCATGAAGTTGTTACAGGGTCCATCTTTCTGTTAAACATTTGAGAGAGTATCTAGTACAGCATCACACCAAAATTTTATCTGAGACTGGTAAATTCTAAATAACAAAAATAATTATCTCTGACTGGAGAGGTGACTGAGGGAGAGAATAACATCATTTTTTCTCGTTTAAAAAACAAGAATGTGAAAAAGCCTTTGAAAACCCGAAGTGAATTCGCAAATACTGTAATAAAAGTAAATTGACAGAAATTTAGAAACATGTGTGTTTTTTCTTTATATTTTATTTATTTCCACATCTGAATACTGATGCTGCTTTATGTTCCTCTTCTATAGGAATTCCAAGGCCTCCACATCCTCCAGATATATCTCCTTATTATCCATTATCACCAGGCACTGTAGGACAAATCCCCCATCCGCTAGGATGGTTAGTACCACAGTAAGGAGTTCCATTTTTTAAATTTCTTTTTTTCTTTTTCTAACGTGTAAAATTTATGTAAAAATATATGTGTGTGTGTGTGCACGTGTGTGTACATTGGGATGAGTTTGTTTGCCAGCTGCCACTTCACTCAGTGTTATGAATTTACCCACCTCATGAAGGTTAATTAAAACTTATGCTTGGTAATGTGGTCTTAAACAAACATGAGCAGTTGGACACAGCTTTGCATGTCATCCCAACCAGCTGACAGCTCGTGAAGCACGAATTTTTAAACCATTCTGCAGAAATGTCCTTTTCTTGTTGTTGACCTTACACTGCACCACATGGGTTTTTCTCAGATTTGGTTTTCTGGGGGCTCAGAGTGGTTCTCACAGACCATTTTTTTTTTTTACTAGGGCCATCCTCACTACAAATTTGCAATTTTTAATTTCGTTTGCCTTCTCTGTTGAAAACCCTTTTGTTTTTCTTGTGAAACAGTAGAGCTTTACATCGGCCAGTGAGCAGCATTCCTGGTTGAGATGTGGCTGGGCAGTTGGCAATTGGCATCTGAGGAATGGAATTTTAAACAAGAAAGAGGAATTAGTTTACTTTAAAACTGGCTAAGAAAAAAGCAGTGGAAAGTTAGTTTGGGGTTTTGTTTTCTTTTCAACTCCTCAGATCCCACATGCAGAGCCTTGCTGAGTATGAGGCTCCTGGCAGTAATTGAGTCCTTATTTTCTTTTTTTTCTTATGTTGCCATCTCTCAATAGGTTTATAATACACTTAAGCACTGCCTAAGCCTTTTGTGTAGTATATTTGATTTAAATGCTTATGAAATCCATTTGTCTTGCTGGATACAACAGTTCTCTGCATTGTAAATCAAGACTGTTACCCTGTTTTTCTCATGTAACAGGCCTCCTCAATTTTGGGGTGATCATATTTCTTATAGAAATGAATTGCCAAAGGCTCGAAATAGTTTGCTCCTGCTCGAGGTTGTTTGGCCAGCTGTGCTAAAATACCTCTCCCCAAGTTTGCCCTCCATGAAGAACTGGAATTGACACCCCATAGGAGAGCAGGGCAGAGCAGCACCCCACGTACCCCCAGGTCTTGGGCAAGGAGAGGTGGTGGCATCAGAGGCTTTGAAGGCCTTTCTCAAGCACAAAAGTGTTGATGCAGGAGAGCTGGAGCTTCTGGCCATTTTGCAGGCTGCCCTTCCTTGTGGGTGGTCATGCAGCTATTTTGGGTAGAGGTTCTCCCACCCCGAGGGTGAAACGTGTCCATCAGCTCTCTGCTGAAGGTTGCTTCTCCAGAAGAGCACATCATGAGCGGAAGAAAAACCCAAAGCATTGCTCCCTGAAATCTGAAATTCCTCCTCTTTTGTGGTGATTTACCTTTTCCAAAGGACACCCTGAACAACTGTAGAATGCACGTCAGCTCCTTAGCTCAGGTTTGCACAGCAACAGCCTCAACATTTAAAACAAATACACTCAGCTAGTGCCAAAAGTCAGTGACATGAAAGACACGAGAGCGCAGGGAAGAAACTCCTCACTGTCCCTGACCTGTGCCTCATTGCTCATCTGTATGTCTGTGATGTGCAGGCACAGGTTTGTCCTCCTTGGACCTCATGCCATGGCTGCCACAGCACGTGAATGATGCCACCTGTGGCCAGTTTCACCAGACAGGTGCTAGTGGCCACCTCTGTCTCTGGAAGACTCTGTCATCCCTGCTGCTTTAGAACAAGTCAGCGCCATGGTGTGCTTGCCTACCCACAGCTCTTACAGCTTCTCCCAGTGATTTTTGTTGAGGGGCAGCACCATCACACTGGCGTTTGCTCTGGGAGAGTATCATGGCCAACTTCACAGAAGTAGCCCAAGGTTTTCATTTCCCCTTGCCTTGCCACTTGCACTTCACCATCAACTTCCCAACCCATCTATCCTCCCCTGGCCTGCATGTTTCTGGCATAGTACCCACCCCAAAAGCATCCTGCCCAGTCAGATGATGTATTTGAAGGACAGATGAAACGAGCTAGCCGGCACAGACAAACCTCCATCAGAAAAAGTTGTGTGTCTTTCATGAGGATGCTGTTTTGCATGTTGCTGTATTTTTTAATTATTGTAATGAGGTGTGATTGTCTATTGGTTACCCACAATACTTCTTGGGGACTCTCCCCCGGTAACTCTTGTCAACACTTGTTAATCTGACAAAAGGCTACAAATTAAGCTCTGTTAATTTAATGTTTTCTCACCGAGATCTAAATACCGAAAGAGGCCCAAAGCGCAACTGAAGTCCTTTGATTCACTGTACTTTATTTTGGTATAAATTTACATTCATTATTGTTTTCCTTTGGATGTGTAGCCCTCAATTAGTGTGATGGCTCCATTAAAGCAAGCGAGACTTCGCCTTTAATTATTACAACAAAACACCTAGTTTCAGCTTGGGGAGAGGGTCTCTATTGACATAAGCAGAGGTTATAAAATTTAATTAGCCATTCCTATCAGATTTATGGCATTCAAATTGTTCTGTGTTTCTTTCCTTTGATCCTTGCTGTACAATCCCCAAGATTTTTGTTCTGATCAAATGAGAATAAAGCTTACTGTGCAGAGAGAAGTTTTTTGTTGTTCTTTTTTTTTTTTTTAAACCCTTTTTTCCTTTCTCTCATTCTCTCTTTCCCTTCTTTTTTGCCAGGCAAGGTCAGCCAGTGTACCCAATCACGACAGGGGGTTTCCGCCACCCTTACCCAACAGCTCTGACCGTCAATGCTTCCATGTCAAGGTGAGTTCAAATACTGAGGTCCTAAATCAAGAGCAAATGTAGCTCCTCCTCCTGCTCTCTGGAGGGGAGCATTTCATCTAGGCAGCAGATTTCTGAAAGCACTTCAGTTAAACAGCCATCCTTAGCTTTTAGGTGGGGTGGAGCAGAGGGCGAGGGCTACCTTCCTGTGTGAGGAGAAGGTGGTGTCCTAGTGCTGTCACTGAGCCTCAAGAATTTGTTTTAGAGGGAGAAGTGGAGGAGTGAGAAGCCACCTTTAAAAGCCAAACTAAATGAAAGAGCTGGGAGAGTGTTGAAAAAGCAAGGAGGAGAAGTCATGATACCTTTTGCTTTCTCGGTGGCCATCAGCCAGAGCAGCGCTGTGTGCGCAGGAGGGAAGTCTCAGGAGGGAGGAGGACTGCTCTTCAGCAGAGTTGGGAGGAAGGTTATTGTGCTGTGTTTTCCCCTCCCAAAGCTCCAAACACTGATAGTCAACATAAAAGGGCCTGCCTGACCCTCAAAAGCTTTAGAAGTATATATTTCTCCCCCTCCCTACCTCCAATTAATTCCATCTAATTTTCCAGGGGCTGCTAGTTTTATTTACAAACTGGTTGGCAGCACTATGTTTAAGTAATCACTAATTGCTCCTAATGATAGTTTTATTTTCTGTTCATCTGATTTTCAGCCTGGTTAATTAAATCGGTGGAAGTTTAGACTTTCCTGATGGGCTGAAACAGCTAATCCATTTTGATGATGGCACATAATTAAATTAGCATGCATTACATAGCAAGGTTCCACATCTCTTCCCTGCTCTGTCCCTTCCTCTCCATCTCTGCAGTTTAATATGTGAACATTGGTGCATAGATGATCTAAGGAGGAAAAGATTGGTGAGGGCTGGGGGGAAGCACACCTCATTGAGAAGTGGAAATCTGTACCTAGGGCTCATGAATGAATGGATGGGAAAATAGTATGATGTGTGCTTTAGATAAGTAAACAAAAAGCTAAAAATTTAGATTAAAATGCAGGTCCAGCAAATAGACAACTAGAAAATCAACTTTAAAAAAAAAATGTAGTCCCAGCACAGAAAAAAAATACTGGGCTAGGGAAAAGAGCTGCAAATTTAAACAATGGTTCCCTCCCCCTATTTAATCTTTTCTAATATCTATAAAAGACTTGCAGGCATAGTGTGAGGCAAAGTAGAGCTTGATTTAGTTTAATTATTATTAGAGAGGCTAGTCATTTGAGGGAGGGGGGACATGTGGAAGCGGGGGGGTGGGGGCTATATTCCCAAGATAGACTTTATGAAAGGTATCTAGTTAAAAAGAGTACACAGCAAATTAAATACATTATTGTGGTAATGGGACGACAGAAGTAGAGGTCTATTATACTTATGGCAGTTATAGGAAATGTAGGCTCCTTGCCCTGTTCTAGCACATCCTTTGATATTCATTCCATTCAGCAGCAGGGCCAGGACTTCTCAGAATTAAGTGATGGGTCATTATACTTTAAACACCATGGAGAAGCCTAGATTGGCAATTAAACAGCACTTGCTGACACTCGCTTGTGCCACCCTGTGACCCCCTTTAGATTGAGTTGTTGGAGCTCGGGGCCCTCAGCCTGCTAAATTGGTAGCAGGCACTTCTCCTGACGAGGGCTGGCTCTGAAATCTGCCGGCTTCAAAGGGAGCAAGATCATGTATAAACCATAATGTGGGTGCACCGTGGCTCAAAAAATAAGGCAGGAATAGATGAAATGTTACAAGTGCAAGGGGAAAATGAGAGAATAATGACAAATCTAATGCAACTCAAAGCAGAATTGTTGCACAGAAAAATGCATCCCACTGCTTGTGCATAAAATCAAGGCAGGCAGATGACATCCAGTTAACAGAAACATGTCAACAGTGAAGTAAAGTGAGAGTGAGTAAGAGAGAAGCCCCTGAGACAGCCAGGAACAAAAAATTAGTTGTCCTTAACAAGTTAAGACTCATCATTATATTCTGGCTTGGAGCCATAAAAGGAGACAGTGGTGTATAATGAGCTGCTTAGAATTTTTAGGGTGTTTATTGCAATTCATGGAATACTTGTCTAGAGAAAAAAAAAATCCAGTGAATGTCTTAGGCGAAGGTGAGGGGTGTGCATATACACAGGGAGCCTTTCTTTTTGTCTCTGACAGAAGCCCGTACGCGCACATGCTCAGGCACACGTGCAGGGGGATGAATAGATTTAAGATGTTTACCCTTTGTTTCAGCCCCGAAACTTCTCCCCAGGTTTCCTGTAGATGGGAACACCCTCTGGGCAAGCCATGCTCTCATACGTGGTTTCATGTATGTTTTCCCATGTCAGCCTGGGCTCGGCAGTGGGACAGCCCTTGTCCGAGTGTCCGGTGTGGTCGGGAGATGCCCAGCAGTGCCCACGCTGGCCTCCAGACATGCTGCTCGTGGCTGGCCCCGGGCAACAGCCCTGCAGGGCCCTGCTACGAGCCCCTGCTGCAAACCGTGCCTTTGCTGTGCTGGCTCTGCTCCAGCAGTGAAGCCAGGGCACACCCCAAACCCCACCCCTCCATCCACAGTTTTCCGGAGCCTTCCTTCAAAAGCGGTTCCCATCTTTGCCTGCATTATGGTATAGATCTTTGGAGCCTATAGCGCTTCCCAATCTTTAGTTCCCTAAGCTTAGTAATTACCGTTCATTAGTTAGAGTGTGCTCATGAATAGTTTATAAAAGGTTAATGGGTGACTAATAGTGATTTTCCATAAATGGTTTAGACTATTAAGGTAGTGTCTTCAGGATGTTTTAACCACTTACAACTCTTTGTTGCTGCTTGTAGTCTTGCCATACTCACGTTGTGTGCTTGCAGCATGCCTATAACGTCTCTTGATCCTTGATTACCCCTCTGTAATATACCTTTAAGGTAAAATGAGACAGGGCTAACTGAGTGATGGGCAAACAGTGGACCCACTATGAAAAAACAACTGCTGGGAGAGGAAATCAGGAAATAATTTAGCAGAATTACACCAGACAAACACTGCGCAGCAGTTAAGTGGTGGCAGTGGAAAATACCTTCTGTAATTGAAATTTCAGGGGAAATTCACTTTTGCTGAATGTAATTACTGAAGTTGGAGTGTAGCCAGGAAGTTAAAAATTAACACTCTTCCCCTGCTCATATTGCCATGTGAGTGGCTGTCTACATGGAAACGAGCAGGCACTCAGACTTTGGGCTGAACCCTCGCCCTGCCCACGGAAGTCCATGGGATTGTGGGAGCAGCCTTAGCTTCTGGAACATGTTTTTATAGCCCTAAACATAGGAAGGGGTGTGTCCAATAGGCAGCCGTGTGAATTGGACAGATTCAGTATGAAAAAGTGAATGGTCATTGGTAATGAACACAGCACTTCCTCATGGAAACTGCAGCCCTGAAAATAACCACTGAGCTGCAGCTGCCTGTTGATGAAGGCTGCCGTCTCTGGAGATTAGAGCCCAGTGAGTAAAATATCCCAGCTGAGGTCAGTGGAGGCTTTGCCGTCCTTGAGGCTTTCACACAACGTGTGCCTGTTGTGCTCTGCACTCAGGTTTTCTCCCTGCTGGTACATGCCCACTGCACTTCACGCTGAGCCCTCATGTCAGACCAGCACAGCTCTTCCTGCCTTCTCTCTGAAGGAAGACTTTTCATCTCCATCTTCATCCTTCATTGTCCCCTTGTCTCTGGCCTAGCCAGCCCCAGCAGCATAGTCCTCTCTGGAACACTGGGTCTTGCCTAGGACAGTCACTGTATAGGATGTGTTTATCACTGTGCTTATCACCTTTTATCACTGTGCTTAGATTGCTTTCAGCGAGGTCAGTTTTTTGCCATCAGTTTTATTTTTCCTCATGTTTGTAAGTTATTTTTTAAAAAAACCCAACTCATACTGCCAGTTTTTATTTGCATTGTACTGTGTCTGAAGGTCCTAGGCACTGTGTGAACACGTTTTAGATATGTCCAATCAAAATGCATACGCATGGAAATAAAGAGAGAACAGGAAAAAATTATACAATGGTCCAGTTTGTGTCTTGCTGATGGTGAGCAGTTCTGTGGCAGAACTGGGACAAGGATCTCAGTCTCCTTTGCAGCCTCGACATTGTCTTCTGTTCTGACCTACCATGAACCAAAGTATATCCTCAAATGTGTGCTTCTCTCCCAGCTACTTTTGTCAGAGAGTGGGAAGGCACTTGGACAACCCACTTGGAGATTTGTGTCCGTGAGTCTTTAGCAGAAGTAGGAATGACCATTTTGCTGCCCATTCTCCTCTTCCCTTGCCATCCCACCTTCCTGCCTCCCTTCTCTCCATGCCTTTGTTCGTGAAGAACTGCAACTCTCTACAACTTGAACAATTTCACATTCTCCCAGTCAGTCCTTGCTCTTTGCACCACTGCCTTCAAAGACAAAATAGTTCTGTCTAATCACCCTGAGTACTACCAGCTGATAGACAAAAGATTCTCAGAGCTTGTAGTGGACAGTGCTCTTGTTTGTGAAAGTACTTCTGTGTCATCTTGTGAATGTAGGGAATGTCTAGGCAGTCACAGGGGGTGGGATTGTTAGGCTCAGTATTGGAATTTATAAGAAGGGGGAGAAAAAGATAATTCCACTATATTTCTGATGCTTCTACATGGTGATGTCCATGGTGTATCACCCCATTTTAAATCCTTTTGGATAGGAAGAAATCATTGTATATTGATGATAGAAGAAATAATTATTTATCCCATTGAATGTTCCATAATCTTGGGTTATTTTACTTGGATCAGATTATTCAAAATCTGGGATGAGAGTGGGGATTTGCAGGGAGAAAAGCCCTTATCAGATCACTTGAATTTTGGCGTTTTGAGGAAAGTTATTTCTGAAACATAATTTTAGGCTAGAACCCGTTCCCTGGGAACCTGTTGACTTCAGTGGGAGTTTTCTAAGGGGAAGGCAGTCAGTCATGCCGTGCTTTCCTTATTCACTGCAAAACCTTTCTAAGACTGTTGACAAACAATGATATAAGTCAATCCTGCTTTTGAGAAGTTTGTTCATTTCTGTTAAAATGTAAAAAGTCTGAATGATTGTGCCATGTTTGTGCTGTGATCCCGACCAAGCAGTTAGATTCATGCAGAAGGATTGCATATCCCTCTGAATCCACTTGCTGGACCGGGATCTGTCCATGTATATGACCATAAACCATAAAGCTGACAACATTTTTTTCTCTTTGGAAAGGCTAGACAGTTAAAGCCTTTCTAGGTTACTTTAATGGATCAAAAATTCCAGTCTTCCACCTTCTGTTAAAGCAATGTGGCTCAGAGATTTATTAGACACAAATAAATATTTTCTTTTGCTCCATCAACAAAATGCAGCTAATGAGGCGTCTATAAGTATTATCAAAAATGCATCTAGAATGTGTTGGCATTAATATTTTATTTTGCTGTCAATATAGAATAAAAGATGTCATCCTAAATTCACAACATGATTCAAAGCTATAAAAATTGATTCCTTGGTTGCCACACATAATTTCTTAGCAAAGAAATGGACTGGTGGATTTTGTTTCAGGTAGCTGAAATTCCACCTTCATACAAGTTCATCCAGTAGAATTCGCCTTTTGTTAAAGATGTTAAAAATCATGATGTCTCATGTCAGTAATGATAATGAAGGGGAAGATTGGCTTTAATGACATTAGAAGAGTCATTATGTTTAATTTATTGCTAATTAATGCTGCCAGCTTTCATATGCTTTGTCTAGCTGTCATGTGCTTGTAATATGCCAGTGTTTTTTTTTTTTTTTTAATGTGTGTACACATCCCTCCCCATTCATTCATTTTTATTCTGACGATTTACACAGCTTTCTCTCCTCTAGGTTTCCTCCACACATGGTCCCGCCACACCATAGTTTACATACAACTGGAATTCCTCATCCGGCCATAGTCACACCAACAGTCAAACAGGAATCTTCCCAGAGCGACGTCGGCTCACTCCACAGCTCGTAAGTTGCTGCTTCTCCTGTCTTCTCTTTAGAATACTCAAAGCATCACCTGTGCATGTGTGGCTTCTAAAAGGGCTTGGGTTTGTGATGTTTTTGCTGTGAAATGTTTTTTAAATCTTTGTTTTCTTTTCTGTTATAATTGATTTGAACGTGGTTTAGCTGCCAAAGTGTGTCAAAATGATGGTAGCAGTCTTTGAGTCATTCTGTGACATAGGCAAGTAGTTACTAATTTCACCTGTTTCAATGAGAAAGTGGAATTTTGTTGATTGATATTCAAGTTGCTTGACCAGTTTCTCTATTACTCAATGCCCAGTTTGAAGCCTTGAGATAACGAATGCACCACAGTAGACAAAAAACTGACTATAAATGGCTTCTTCAAAGCTACAGAGAGCTGGTATCAAGTTTAGGTTTGAACTGACGAGGGCTCATTTGTGTTGTGGTGTAATTATTTCCTCTACTGTCATGCTCAAGCTCTCCCTGTGAGCCCATTTTTCTGGAGTCCATGTCCTTCCAGGGTTCTTGTAGGGGCTCAGAGGGTACTTGGTGATGTTGCATTAACATGAGGTGAGTTTTCTTGTAATGTTCTTGAGACTCTTCCCATACAGCAGCCAGGGTGAACGCTCTAGAGACCTTCTGGTCCTCTTCCTAGAAATTGCTGAGGATTAATGCTAGAGAGATTGAGGGGATTAATTTAATAAACTCATAAGGGGTTCTCACTGTGAGGTCTCTGTCTGTTGTATCTTTACTCTTCAGAAAACATCAGGACTCCAAAAAAGAAGAAGAGAAAAAGAAGCCACACATAAAGAAACCTCTTAATGCATTTATGTTGTATATGAAGGAAATGAGAGCAAAAGTTGTAGCAGAATGCACATTGAAAGAGAGCGCAGCCATCAACCAAATCCTTGGTCGAAGGGTAGGTAACAAGGGACAAGCACGAGCAGCAGGGCCTGGAACTTGGTAGGATTCACACCTTCTGAACCCCTGTATTTTTCTGCTGTTGTGAAAATGGATAGGGAAATTACTAAACCAAAGGCCTTGGTTTGGTTTTTAGTTTTTGCAGGCGCTTCTTGCCAGTGGAGTCATTCATGGGGAAGAGGAGGAGTTAATTAATAGCAGTGTTATTTCGGTATCATTTCCATGACCGGTTGATGAAAAAATCTTAGATTTTTATTTTGGCCTAAGATAGGCAGAGAAGTAAATGGGAAATGAAAAACCTTCAAGTACTGTACCAGTATCAGCACCTGTGAAAGCTGGAAGAGGGGAGGGAGTGCCAGTGGGGGAGACCACCTCCAAAGCTGTAACTGAGTTCTGGCTCAGGACAAGTGGTGCAGCTTCTGGACCATCTCCCCTGCTGTCTGTTTTTGTTTAGATTTCTTAATTTTCCTCTCTCAACGGGAGACAAAGGGGTTGAGTGCATGTAAATGATTAGTTGTGGTTCAGTTGATTTAACTGCAGTTATAATCTGGAGTTGTAAATAAAATACAAATGTCAGCATGCCAGATCATCTGTTTTTATCTTTTTTATGAAAATCGATTCTAACTATATTTATATATATATATAAATAATACACTTTGCTGTTAACGTGCTTTAAAAAAACCCCAACCACTAGTGCTTTTTATTTTGTCTTTTTGTCTTTTCTTCCCCCCAGTGGCACGCATTATCCAGAGAAGAACAAGCAAAATACTATGAACTAGCAAGAAAGGAGCGACAGCTTCACATGCAGCTGTACCCGGGCTGGTCTGCACGGGATAACTATGTAGGTTCCTATGCAGGTGGAAACTTCTTTAGTAGTAGAGCTTGTAGAAATGTCTGTGTGACCTGCTGAGCTGCAGGTCATTGCACACATTGCACACAAGCAATATGCGGAGAGCCTCAGGATCCCAATCTGGTACCAACAACAGGCGCTTCCCTTGGCGATACCAAAACTACTGGGGGGTGATTCCCAGCCCTCCACTTGGAAGAGGCTTCCTGGCTGGGACTAGTAAGGGGATACAATTGGGGGGATAACATAGAGCTCTGAAAAAAGTCTTCCCTTCACTTTTACCAGCATTGGGAAATGCTGTTTGGCTTGCTGATCGTTTTGAATTCTGTTTTTTAAAACAAAATTAAAAATCCCCCTAGTATGGCTCCTCTCCTTTCCACCAAAAGAGATAAATAAGTAGTGTCTTGTGCTTATCTGTGACAGTATAGTGGAAAGTGGAAGAATGGCTTATCCTAGATTCAGAGAAGGATTGGCAGAACCACAAGCATTATATATTTAAAAGTCTTACTCTCAAGTGGGGTTAAATGAATTATTCCACGCTCTACAGTTGTATATTTTGTTTATGTTTTCTTTTCCATGCCCATATTACCTGTCTTTCCCCCCTACCCTGCTCATTTTCTAAAAAGTAGATGGGAATTTGTGATCAATTCATGGATTGTTTTTAAGATTGATTCCTCCCTCTACTTTTTATAAAGACTGTTTTTGAGTTAAACGTGGTAGAATTTTTTGTCTGTTAAAAAGCATAAGGACAGCTTTATAACCCCTAGTACTACATAGCTCCTTCCATGGAGTGTAAGTGGTGCAGATGGTAAATAAGTGTTTGCAAGCCTAAGCCCATAAATTCTTGACAGATTTGTGGATTGGTGAGAGCTCTAAACCCTTTTAAATAGGATTATAGCAGCATCTTGATTTTTTTTTAAGTTAAATAAAAAATCACCTAAAACTTCCAAGGTCTCTAACTCTATAATAAACCCTGCTCCCTGCCTTCTAGTCAGACTTTCCTGCGGGTTTGGGGACCAACAGCTCTAAGACTGATGTCAGTTTTGTGTAGAGTTACACATGGTTTTGTTGAAGTCTGTCTCTTCCATCCCCATCACCATCATTGCCCGTTTCACTAGAAATAACCTATTTTGCTGTATATGACAATACTTGCCTCTGTGAATCTGCATTTTTACGTGTATGGGTGGGAGGAAGCCAGTTCAGAGTCTGCAGTGAAGCCAGGAGCAGCAGCAGCAGCTCTCTATACTCTTCTGCCGTGTCAGTGGTGGAGAATGCACGTGCTCACTTATTTAGCAATATGTACTTAAGAACATTTTTTTCAAATCCTTCTGTCTTCTTGATCATCTTTTCTCTCCACTGGGCTCAGCTCTCCCTCCTTGGCCATTGCAGGTGTAGCTGTACATCCTCTTGTCCTTCCAGTTCAGAATATTCTTGATCCTGTGCTCCTCAGAGGAGACCTTTTTAAGCCTGATGAGGCACAGCTCCTGCTTAGCCCATTTTTCTTCCCTTTTCAGCACAGTCTGGCCTGAGGCTGTCAGACCACAGGCTCGAGGTAGTTCCTCAGCACTGTGCAGTATCATCGTCTTGGGTGTTCAAAAGGGAGTGTAGGTTCGACTGAGGTTTCGGGAATGCTCATTCTGTGCAGTGACTGTGCCACCGACAGATGGGCATGTACAAAGCCTCAGTGTTTAGGACCTTTTACTTTTGTCCTCACTGTGTGAACACTGAGAAACCCTTTCTTCTCAAGCTAAAAAGGACAGGATGAGAAAGCCGGTGCTCTCCCAGCGGCTCGATGCTGTACCCCCAAGTGACCTTCAGGGGGAACCTTCCTGCCTGAGGAGAGCGTGGTACCTTTGCATCATCCGCAGGATTTATTTATGTCTCCTCTCCTGGTCCATTCACAGCTCTCCTGAGTGCCCCTCCTCCCTCAGCCATTTGTAGGGTCTTGAGCCTTTCACACATCTAGCAGGGGAGCGACTTTGGGCTGCTTGAAGTGGTTAAATTGTTAAGCACCTCACATCAGGCTCAAGGATAAGGCCAGCTATAGCCCAAGTCTTCAGAGACAGGAGCAGCGCATTCAGGAAATGCGGCTTTCAGCCTCGTGGCTTGTTGGTGTCACAAGGCACGTTGGCTCTTCCTGAGATCTAATATAAGATGTTTAGCAGTGCTGAGTGCTGGACTCAGAAGTATGTAAGGGTCCAGTCACCTCACCCGCTGCTTGTCTAGAAAATTATTACCAAAGAACTCTGCATTCCTGTCAAAACCCATGTTGGTTTGGCTCTGGAGAGGGAGCTGCCAAAATGGTTAGCAGGTATTTACATCCATATTTACTTTCAGAATAAAAATTCGTATAGTACAATGACAGAAAATGTTTACAATCTACTCAAGTCTTGGGAGGACAATCTTAAGCAAAGACAAAATGGTGTCTTCTGCAGAGCACTTGAAAAACTGCTGCCACAGTTCTTTCCTTAAGTCCATATATTAATTTAGCTACATTGTCTAATATCCTCTTGTAGCACAGAAATTAAGCAAACTAGATGATTCTTCTCCCTGTTTCCTTTGAAAAGGGTATAAAGAAGTTGATGGGACCCCTGTCCATTCTTTGTTAGGAACAGTTTTAAAAGCTTGTGTTGAAAAAGAACGAGAAATTCCTGGTCCCTGGCTGACATTCCTGTAGATCAGCTGTTTTTAACAGATTGCTCCCTAAAGGCATTACAGTACTTTAATACCTGGTTTGAAGAGCTTGTGAAAGGCAGGTGACTCCTGACCTTTGTTCTGGCTGGCCTTCAAGTGAAGAAGTTATAAGGTCTCAAATTGAAATAGCCCTTGAATTCCCAAATGTACTGCAAAAATTAAGCAAATTTACCACAGATGCAGTCTGTTAATTATGCCAGTGGCCTCCTTGAGATTAAATAAAAGTCAGGCTTATGATCTTGAGGCAATTGTCTGGTTTTGGTTACATTGTTGAAAGTTGGGAAAAAATCACTGATTTTCGCAGAGTTACTGTCAATCTAGATCAATATAGATGGAGCAGAGTCTGAGCCTCTTGCATCTTTATGTGATACACGGATTTCAAGATACCGTGGTTTTCCCTATTCTATTCTCAGGGAGCTTTAGGAGCAATGCTTGTCTTCCTTGTCTGCCTGTCATGTTAGACTGATGGCTGCTCTAGCAATTGACAGCTTCCATATCCCAAAAAATTACCTCCAAGGTGTCGGAGATGATTTGTCATCAGCATCCAGGCTACAGGATTATGTGCACGTTGTTTAAAGCTCCTTTAAGATGGACAGTGCACACAGCTTTTTCCTTCTCCAGAAGGATCTCATAAACCTGGAGCAGCCTGGACAACAGGATGGCAGTTTACAACTGTGAGCAAGCAAAGGGGGATGAGTACAGAAGCTCCATGCTGCAGGGCCAGATTTGTGGAGGAAAAACAGGACAACAACGAATCATTATCCTAAATTCATGTTGGGGGAATTTTTCACTAATACATTCCAGGAAAACTATCATAGGGAGCATCCTGAATGTGGATGTGCCATGCTGAAGCCCATCTTAACCGTGTATCTGGGATCCATCTACTGAGAAAGATTCCCACTGTGTGGGAGATCCTCTTGTCTTTCCCAGATACATCCAACCCTTCAAAAGTTCTGTGAGGTTCCTTCTTCCCTGATATGTTTGTTGCCCCTTGGCCACAAGGGACTGCTGCTCTGAGGTCTTCTCACCGGCTGTGCTTGCTACCGTGTCTTCAAAAGCCAGGAATTCTTGTGCTGTTCGCTGCTGACATTGCTGGCCCAAAAGTTGTTGCTTTTAGCATCTGGGGAGGTGTGAAAATGAAATTACTCTGTTGGCTACACTGGCCTTCTTGTACTGCTCTGCAAACCCTGTACCTCAGTGTTAGAGGAGTTTTCCTGGGAAAATAGCATTTCTCTTTTGAGCCGTGCTTATTACTTTATATTTTTTCTATAGGAAAGCAATTGCTGTGTTTCCACAGAAGCTGGGCTCCCGGTTGTCCTCTCCCACACTGTTGGAGGGAAACAGAAAGGGCTTTTCTCCCTCCTGTCAGAAACTGTAACAAATTTCATCATCTTGTGGTACAGCGTTTGGGAAAGGGATAGAGTTCAGCAAAATATTACTGGTTTTTTTCGTTGTGATAGAGCAAAATGTGGGAAGGGTCTTGGCTATGTCTGGATTTTTTTTTTCTTGTCCTGACATTGCTTTCTAGGTTGTCAGTGGAACTATAAAACTGCAGGTTAGGATTTGCTCATTACTGTGGCTTTCTTGTCTGCTTGAATGCTTGGGGTTTGGTGCTGAGGAGCTCCAGGGCCTCAGTCTGACCTCACTCTCCCCACTCAAATCTCCCTCTCCTCGCCCTCCCTGCCCCACCAATACATGACCACAAATGATTCTTGAAACTTCTGCATGCAGGAACATACACATGTCAAATGTTTTTGGCTTCATGATGATCTTAGCTCAAAAGTAGCATCTTGCAAGTCCCTCTGCCCCCTCCTTAGCTGCCCATGGCCTTGGTGGGTGTTAGCCCTGGGGGGGGCTGCAGTGAGGCTGTCTGAAAAGTCACAGGGCGGGCAGGCAGAGCCAATCCCAGGGTGCAGCTTCTCCTTGGGACTCCCCCAAACTTCCCTGCACCGCGGGTGAGCCGGTGTCACGTTTCAGTGTCCCCCCTTGGGAGCTTCCTGCTCCAGCCACAGCCTCATTGCTCAGTGCCCTCTTGCAAGGACACTTGTTTGGGTTTTTTTTTAATCCTTCTCGTTTGTGTTTGTTTTTTGCAGGGAAAGAAGAAGAAGAGGAAAAGGGATAAGCAGCCAGGAGAGACCAATGGTAAGTAAAAATAAGTCTAAACCTCCTGCTTAGTGGAAGTGTGGCAATCCTGGTGTGACCCTTGTAGGTACGGGGGAGGTGGGCACAGGTCTCCTGGCCTCAGGGGAGCCAGTCCCTATGCTAGACAGCTTTTCTTTTTTTTTTTTTGTAAAATGCACTCCAATTATTCACGCGTTACCGCCCTTCTAAAAGTAGTAACCCAGCCATTGCATGTGAGAGCCTCGTCGTGTGGCACTAGCTGAGTTTGTCCGTGCTAGTTCCGAGCCTGTAGCCGCAGAGCCGTAGCTGTAATGCCTGTGCCATCGTTTATCCAGCCGTCCGCTTCCTCCGCGCGTGCGTGCGTGCGTGCGTGTGCGTGTGCTGTTAATTTGGGCTGTCCCTGGATGTCCTGATGCATGCCTTACAGTGGTAAATCGCACCCATCTTAAATTAAGGAGGTTTGCCATTCTATATAGGAAATTAGAAATACTGCATAGGCAATCTCATAGTCGATCTTGAAGAAGCCCTAACTTAGTTTTTTTGAAGCCTTTGTATAATTTGTTCTTTTTTTTCAGAACACAGCGAATGTTTCCTAAATCCTTGCCTTTCACTTCCTCCGATTACAGGTGCTAACGTCATTTTGAGTCATTTAAAATAGTTTATAAACTGCTTTTTAATTTTTTTTCCTGCCATTATAGATTTTAACATTAAACACTTATGACATTAAGAAAAAAATACCATCCACACGTTTTGATAGTATTTATTATCTATATATCTTTATATCTATTATGTTTGATAGTATTTTTTAATTTTGTTTTTGTTTTTGTAACAATTGCTATTAAAACAGTAATACAGTAAAAATAACGCAAGAGTTGTACTAACTGTGCAAATTGAATATGCAGTATTTCTTTAAAGAGACTGATAAAGAATGGAAGCAAGTCAGTAATGAACCTCCTTAATCTAATGGCATTTTTCATGGCTCCCACTAAGTCTTCTCACATTAGCATGCATACGCATTTTTTTATTATTATTTTAGTTTTGGATCTTTTTTTTTTTCCTTTCTGCTCAAGCCTATTCATTGCAATTCACCAGCTGTACTAACTCAGCACCTTGCCATGCTTTACGTTTTATTTTCTGGCTGATACTAACATACTCATTCCGCAATCTGCTTATTCTTATCCATTCTTTTAAATACAAATTAATGAAAACAAGTAAATTGAATGTTATTCCAAAAGCTGCATTATCCCAGGAGATATAATTTCCTTTTTTTTTTCTTTCTTTTTTTTTTTTCTCTTATTTTGTATCTGAGTTGAAGAAAAAAGCATGTTCAGGATCTAACTTCCATACTCAGCTTCTTTTCTTCCTTTTTCCCCTCCCTCTTAAAAAAAAAAAAAAAAGAGAATAAAAAAACCCAGCCCAAATCAATCTTGCCTGAATCATCCTGCTGGACCAACCACAATGACTTTCCTTTACCTGCTCTCTTAAAAGGGAAAGAAACAGTCCTTTATAAAGGGATACTGCAGCTTTAATTGCAACAGCTAATCTCAAGAGTTGAATAAAAATGTAATTATCACTTTTTTTTAACTTTTAAATCAAAAGTCAATATTTGCAATTAATAACGAGGACATTGATTTTTATTCCCTTTTTTATTTTTATTTTTTCCTTATTTTTACCTTTCTCTTTTTTCTCCCCTTTTCTCTCTTCCTCTCTTTCTCTCTCTCTCTCTCACTACCCCCTCTCCCCTTTTCTTTTTTTCCTCTCTCCCTTTTCTGCTCGCTTTTCTTGAACTCATTCAGACCTGAGCGCTCCTAAGAAATGCCGAGCGCGCTTTGGCCTTGATCAACAGAATAACTGGTGCGGCCCCTGCAGGTGTGTATAGTTTTCCCAGACTCGCTATGGCTGATTTGCAGCTGGTTTATTTGGTACTTTCCCCTTTTTTTTCCTGCCTTGTTGCTTTGTAGCTCTGTGTTGTGATCTAGAAGACACAAGGGAGTGGGACACTGCCATCAGTAATCGTCTCTCCGAAAGGGTTTTGCTTTTTTTTTTTTTTTTTTTTTTTTTTTTGGTTTTTTTTTTTTTTTGCCTTCCTCTTTGCTGCTGCTAGCCAAAAACCCACTGTAAAACAGCATCAACCTTAAGCCCATCTGATCCGTGGCTCAACCACACTCCTGCCTTCCAAGCCTCCACCCAAGGAAAGTCGCTCCCAAAGCCCTTGATAGCGCGGCACTGAGTGCGGTACCGACACCACACAGGCTCGTGGCTGTGTCGGAGTTTTTTTTTGGTTTTCCTTTGGCTCACTGTGAAAGTCCTGTTTTCCTTCCTGCCCTTGGTACGAGGGGAGATTACCAAATAAAACGGAGGTGATTGAAAGCTGAACGTAGCTGTAGCTGAGATGACGCAGACCAAATGAGCTCTATCCACCATTGTGTTGTATTTTTTGTGTTTACCTTATGCTAACAGATGCAAATACTCCAAAGAAGTGTCGGGCATTGTTCGGGCTTGACCGACAGAGTTTATGGTGCAAACCATGCAGGTATAAAACTACCCATTAGGCCTTTGGGGAAATAAAAGCAATCTGTCCTCTTAGTGCATTTGTGTGATTTTATTTTTTTAATCTTTTTTCCCCACTCCCCACCTTTCTCTCTCCCACAGCATCAATTGCTAATAATCTTTGATCTTTGGAAATTCTTGCTAATTTAATGCCATTTTCTCTCTTTCTTTACCAATAACCTCTCCCTGGTGGTAGAACTGGGAACAAGAAAACTCAAAGTCCTTAAAGCTGGCAATTTTTTGGCTTTTTTTTTTGTGATTTTTTTCCAGATTGTCAGCAAAATTAATGTTTAGCAGGACGTTTGTAATTTGTCTTTCATTTGGGTCTATGTCCCCTGCCTGCAAAGGCTTTTTAGAAAGGTTCTGGGATCTGCAGCACTAGTGTTTTTCTCATGATTAGAGATGTAAAAGCCAGTGTTTACAGCTTATATTGTGTTTATTCTATTGGTATTATCATAAAAATTAAACAGCTACCTGTTGGCTTCTATGCCTCAGTAAAGTTTATGTAGATACAATTTTTTTTAATTATCTGAAATCATTTTTTCTAATCCTGAAAATATATTTTTTCTTAAATTTTATCCCAACAAGTGAGCTGTAAACAGCTGAGCTCTAGACAAAACTAATTACAACTTTAGTAGCACAGTTTCCAGCATTAAAAGGAGATGAAAGACATCAGAGAGCCCAAATTCCGGCAGCCCAAGTTCTACTGGAGTTTAATTCCATGTGTAACTCAGTACGTGCTTCTTTCTTGGTGGAGGGATACCGAGTAGTTCTTTTCTCATTCCTTTTTCCTTATATGATCGCATTTGGTTAAATTTGTTGTTTCTTTATTCTGATACAAGCAGTCTTTGAATTTGGAATATTATGATGGTAGGTATTTCAACCCAAACCACACTCTGTGTGTAGTGATTCCTCTCCCACATTTTTCCCCTCTTACTCATGCCAGTCCCATGTGCTCCATCTCATTTAGAATGTAGCTCAGACGTCCATCGTATTTTGTGTATGCACGCAGTCTTGTCTGTGCTTAGTGTCGAGGAAAACACGGTTTGAGGGTGGTGGTGTGTGTCAGTGTACCAGAGGAGGCACCAGAAATGCCTTCTGCAGGTTGTGTGTTGTCCCATTTGAGGCATGGTAGTACGGGGCGTTGGGGTTTAGGTGTCAGTACCAGGGCGTGTGTTAAACGGGCTGGGAAAGCAGCAGTTTCTTAGTGCTTAAAGGGAGAAGGGCTCAGTCCAGAAGAGCTGAGTAGCTACTTCACTGTGTCAGGAGGCTCGAGTCTCATGCTAGCCAAGGACTCCAGTGCTGTGTTTAGTTAGGCTCTATTCTGTGGTTAGTTTGCTGCTCACTATCAGCAGATATTTGTGTAGTCTAGAGATAGAGTATGTGAAGCATGTCAGGCTCTGCATGCCAAGTACCAGAACTGAGGGCACATCATGTTTGTGTTGCTTTATCTTTTCCTGGCTGCTTAAGTAAGCAACATACTTTTAAAACTACATTTTATCAGCAAGGACACTTTTTATTTGGTCTGTACAGTGCTTAGGTTACATGTGAAGCATAAATCCTCTCTTAACTTACATGAGACTTTAGTCAGAAGTCTTTTCAGCACAGCAGGGACAACCTCAGTGTATAGCTGATAGTTTTAGACTTACTGACGCAGAGTCAGCTGCTTTTCTTTTTGATTTGTTTTGGTTTCTTGTTTTGTTTTGTTTTTTAATGCATGGAGGCATTTTATCACTACGTATTAGAGCATTTCTATCCTAGTTCTGGTCCTAACCATTATAACATTGCATTTACTAGCATGGTAGTATTTTGTAGCACACCTTAGGTAGGTGCTAAAGATGTGCAGTTTGCTACTGTGGTGAAAACTGAGACATCTTTGCCCACAGCAACTGAATAAACCAAATAAACCCTTGCCACCTTCTGTGGCTTTCACTCATGGCAGTTGCAGCATTACAGGTTTCCTGGTGCCATTCCAAGGCTAGTTTCAAGGGCAGCACAAGTGGGGTCAGGTCTGTTGGTGTTTGCCCTATTGATGTAGCAAGTTAACATTTTCAGAGCAATGCACAAGTGAGTAGCCCTCACTAGTGCTTCTGAGGTGGGGTATGTTCTGTTTTTGTTCCAGGTTTTAGGAGAGCAAAACTGAGGCACAAGTAGTTCCTTAGATTTTTACTTATTCCCATTCATCTGAGCTGCCTGGTGGTCTTCACATCTGGTAAAATTAGGCTTGCATGGTTTGGGGGTTTGCCCTCTGGGCCTTTTGTTCCACCTAACCCTGACAGGTACATGGCCACAGGTAACACGTGGTGTGATTGGCACAGACTGCAGAAATGTCTCCCCCCTTGAGCCATCATGATTTAAGTAAATGTTTTTTAAGACTGCAAGTGGCCACGCTATTAAAGAGTTTAGCAAAAGAAGCAATATGCTCCCTTAATCCTAGTCAAAGGAAAATGACTTCAAGTGGCAGAGCGATGGAGTTGGTTTTTAAAAAATTGTTAACTCTGCAGTGTCAGAAAGTCAGGTAGACCTGGTTTAAGGCTGCTTTGCCATGGGTGCTCTTTCTGTGAGGCCACAGAACTTAAATAGTATTTAAAAATAGATTTGAAATGCTGGCATGCTAGATTCAAACAGCCTCCAGTTAAATAATTCACTGCCCTGTAGGTTCGGAACAGTCCAGTTGGATGACTTCTGACCCCCGTCAATGAGGCAGGCAGAGCTTGGGTCTCTGCTTGCAAGTAATTTTAGTTTGGGGATGGAGGGGGAGTCCTGCAGCCTCCGGAGTGTAAGAACCCATCTTTCCACACAAGTAGTATTGGTGAGCTTTGTGGAGCTTAACTGTCCTGCTTTGCCACTGGAGCTGTACAGAAGGTCCAAACAGGGACTGTGGCCCTGGTGGCGCTGCACAGCTGAAGTAGGAAGTGGTGAGAGAGGAGAGGGGAGAAAGAGCAGAACTGTCCTTAGCCGAGAGCCAGAGATCTCCAGTGTTGTTTGTTGATGGTAGAAGAATTAACGAGGTCTGTTTTGAGCCCACCAAATTAATTTTTTTTCTGTCTTTTAACGTTGCTCTAATAAAGCATGGTTTACAGCCTTCACTTGCTGTCTTCTATCTTTCTTTCTTTCTTTTTAACATTTAAGTTGCATGGTTGTCTTTAGTTTTTAGCATGTATTGATCTGCAGGCTAACGTGGTTAAAACTCTAATAGCCCTAACCCCTTACCTTGCCATGTGGCACATGGAACAGAATCTGAGAGCAGACCTGAGTCTCTGGGGGAAGGGATGTCACACCACTGCTCCCTCACTGAAGCTGGTGAAAGATGGGGTACTGGGGTTGTTGTTCCCTTCCTGGCTATGGGAGATGATAGTTTTAACTCCAGGATCAAGCTGGTTTGATCTCCTTTGCAGATGAGAAGCATCTGTCCCCCTTGCCTCGAGGGCAGAGCTTGGTTTAACCCAGTCAAACGCAGGGGAGAACACTGGCGACCAGCAGGGCAGCTGGGACACCTACTGGAGTGGGGAATGTCCCCCAGTGACACTCAGCTGCTGTGCCATGCTCAGGCACTCCTTCTGATGGAGTTGCTGAGCTGGGGTGACATATCCACTGCAGAGGGAGAGCAACCTCCTCCTTCACGTTGGTGGCTTTGTGCAGCTTAGCTGAGTTCTTGTGGCAGAGCCGCTCTATACAGGCTTTGTCCTATGCCCTGGGCTGTGTGACAGCACTTCAGCACTTCCCATGGGAAGTGTGACTGTGAATAGGGCTGGAGAGCCAGCATGCTTAGGGTCAAGGTGGCCACTGGACATCATTCTGCCAGATGCTGTGGTTGTTCGCCTCATTTTTTCTGTCCTACTGCTGGAATTGTCTTGCACATACTTGGCAAGAGAGATGGTGTGAAATTGTCATCTGTTTTCATTGCTCCTTTACATTATCCAGTGGACAGAGGGAGGAGAAAAGATCTCTGTCGGGTCACTTATTTATTTGAAGATGAGCGGCTCTTGCGAGACTCTCATATTCCTGGGTGTGAAATAAGATCCATGTTGCTCCTCACCTTTGTACCTGTCGCCGTGCTCTTCACCTACTGAAATTGGATCCCACTCTGGAGTTACATGGATGGCCTCTCAGAGGAAAAACCCCAAAACGCAGACAAGCAGCTTCCCAAATCTACCACTCTCCCCTAAAACAAAAAGTAAAACTGAGTCGATTTAAAGCCACAACCTGCAGGCCATACAACCAGTTATTCTTGTTATTTTGGATCATACTCTGTTTTTCCTGTTCTTTTCCTGTTTTTTTCTTCTGTTTGCTTTGTTTGTTCGTTTTGTTTTTATTTCCTCTCTCTCTCGTTCTCTCTGTTATATATCCCTCCTGTCTGACTGATATTTCTAGATTTGGTGTGGTTCTTAACAGAGGAGAAAGCAATGAGCAGTAGTTTGCAGCTGTTCTTGCCTCCCAAGGGCAGGGCATCGTAAGAGACCACAGGTGACACAGGTGTAGTGATAGCCCCGTTGAGTTGGACAGCGTTATGGGACATCTTGAGATACCCACAGCTATCCAGGGTTTTTATTTTAGGAGGATTAAATTACTTTTTGGGGTTTTTTCCCCATGGAGGAAAGTTTGTAGATTAGAACAGTGGGCTCCAAAACCCATTTATCTGGTTTTCTGATTATTAAAATAAGGAAAGAAGGCAGCCTGAAGAGGAGGGGGATGAAGAGACAATTAATTGGTGAATCCTTTCCAAACCTGTTAGCCGAGGGAAGGTTCCCGAGCGGGCTTGGTGCTGAGGACACCCTGCCAGACCCCCAGGATGGCACATGGGGCCAGGGTGCCACCCGTGCAGAGCCCAGAGTAGCTGATTGGCGGCTCTTTGCTGTAGATGACTGTCTCCATCGGCATCTCTGCCCTTTATTCACAGATAACTCTCTCCCTGTTTCTAGGAGAAAAAAAAAGTGCGTTCGCTACATACAAGGTGAAGGCAGCTGCGTCAGCCCACCCTCTTCAGATGGAAGCTTACTAGACTCTCCTCCGTCCTCCCCTGCCATGCTCGCCTCCCCCTCCAGAGACTCGAAACCACAGACTGAACAAACGCAACCCCTCTCGCTCTCATTGAAGCCCGACCCGCTGGCGCACCTGGTGATGATGCCGCCGCCATCCTCGCTCGTGCTCGCTGAGAGCGCCGCGAGCAAGCCCGGCGCCCTGCCCGCCGCCAGCTGCCCCAACGGGGCCCTGGACCACCCGCCGGCCGCCCTCCCGCCGGCCGCACCCCTCGCACAGCCCTCGACGTCCTCCTTGCATTCCCACAGCTCGCTGGCGGGGACACAGCCCCAGCCGCTCTCCCTTGTAACGAAGTCCTTAGAATAGCTTTAGCCTCGTTAGCCCTTTTGGTTTCCTTTCGGGGGGATTGAATTCTGTTGGTATTTGGGGTTTTGGTTTTTTTTCCTTTTT
>VZTG01007380.1:0-48112 GCA_013397845.1 Melanocharis versteri | reverse complement strand
TGGTTTGTTTTTCTTCTCGTTGTCGTCCGCTGTTTGTTGTCGTTTCTCGGTTTCATTTTTAATTTGTGCCATGTGGCTACATTAGTTGATGTTTTATCGAGTTCATTGGTCAATATTTGACCCATTCTTATTTCAATTTCTCCTTTTTAAATATGTAGATGAGAAAAGCCTCATGATTCTGCCAAAATTTTTATCAACAGCTGTTTAAAGTCTTTGTAGCGTTTAAAAAATATATATATATACATAATTGTTATGTAGTTCCAATAGCTTAGTTTTAAAGACTGATTTTAAAAATTAAAAAAAAAAAGAAGCAATTTTGAAGCAGCCCTTGCCGGAGGCATTGGTTCTTTATTATTTGTATTAAATACGAGCTTGCGAACCAATCATTTTACATCTGGTTTTTAAACCTTTAAGGGCACAACGAATGCGGTGCCGCTACTACTTCTTTTTTTTTTCTTCCTTGTGTGAAACAACCTTTATTGTGATGTTACTTGTTATTGTTTAAATGTACAGAAACAAAGGGTTAAAAAAATGTGTTAATATACCTTGTTCCATGGTGTTGTTCTTTTTGGGGGAGGGGACGCTACTCAACAATTAAAAGTATCACAACGCTATTGGACCAGTAGTATTTATTGCTTTAGAAATTGCTTGTTGTATCTGTATGTTGTCCCTTTTTAAATGTTTTTTTCTTCTTTTTTTTTTCCTTGAAACATTGTATAAAGGGTTTTTTTTTTCCTTTAGTGTAAGCATCTTATATATAACAACTCATTTGTACAAGGTTTTTAAGTTTATATATAAATGTGTATATATATATTTTTTCCGGGATTTTGTTTTTGATTTCTTTTCGTGATTTTTTTTTTTTTTTTTTTTTAATTTTTGTTTGTTTTTGTTTTTTTTTTTTTTTTTTTTTTTTTTGCTATTTGAAATACGGTTGCCACCAAATGGACATTCGCAGGTGCATTTTTTCAAGGATCAATAGTGTAAAGAATAAAATTGCTTTAAAAGCCATTACACTCGAAAAGACTTGAAAATTTAGCAAGGGAATTTTTAGCAATGCTGTTTGAAAAATAGCAAGGTCCAAGTGTCTCCCGTTCAGAACTGCAGCTGAATCCCCTGCGACATTAGGACTGTAGGCTGTGTGCAAAATTTTTATGTGCCAAAATTCTCAGTGACTTTTAACTTTCTCCCGACAACTTTATTATTTTTTTTAATGCTGTAATTTTTTTGTTCATCATGTTTTGCTGTGATGTTACATAGGTAGATATGTATGTAGTTTTAATGTCACCTATAACAGACGTGTTTGGTAGCAGATTGTCCGGAAAGCATTTAAAATGAAGAGGTATAAACCCTTAAGGGCCAAATTCTGTATATTAGATTATTCATAAAAGGAAAATCAGACTGCCACTTTTATGTACACTTACTACATACAGGTAGGTAGCAAACTTAAAACAAAAAAAAAAAACCTAGGCATGTTGATGTTGCAAAAAACGCTGTATAAAGCTGAAAAATTGTTCATCTGTTCATTCAGTGCCATTGTAGTTGACATGAAGCGATTGTAAAACTGTCTCAGATTTTTCTCTGGTTTATTAAGATGCTAACTATAACATTTTTTGTGAATACTTTGAATGTTTCCTAACAGTTGTGATGTTACTGTTCCGTTTTATGCTCTTATTCCGATTTTCATTTTTAATGGTTTGGAAGCCATTTTTTGTAATGAATAAATGTTCATGCTGTACAGTATCTGTAGCATGCAGTTCTGGATTAATAAAAGCAACTTAGTATGTGCAGAGAATGACTTGTCAACTCATTTATGCATTGACTGCATTTTATCTGGCTGGAAAGATTTACAGGCTGACTGGAAAACTTCCTCGAAAAAAAATGTATGAAAATTGTGGCAAATTGCAGCCAGCTCTAGTTGTGAGAAATCCCGTTTCCTTTGGGTTCCCATGGAATGCATTTGCACTGGCCCTCTCCCTGCTCAGCGCACTTTCGCGTGAGTAGCAGTGGTTAAAAATCCTTTTTATTCAAAGCAAATGGGACATGATTTGGCAGAAGACAGCATGTGAGCTAAGGGAATGTCCTTCCATGCGAAGTGAGCCTGACTGATGGATGGGAGACCGGGGCTGGTGATACCTTTAATTTAATATATTTCTGTTCAGCCTGGTGGTCTCACAACATAGGGCTGGTGCACTATAAAGGTCACATAGGAGAGCCCAGATAGCCCCAATAAATAAAGTCCTTCTGCTGGCCTTAGGCTTTATCCCTTGGACAGATCTGAGTCCAGTTTTGCATATATTTGAGGGGTGTTTTTATGCAATGGGCCCTTGCAGCCCAGCCTGTTCTCGGCTCTAAGATTCCAGCATCCACCTGACAGTAACGCCTGCAGATGCTGCAGGATGGGAGTGAATTTACGTGCAAGGATTCTTATTATGTTGTTGGTTTGTTTGGGTGTTTTTTAAATAAGTGGAGATTTAAACTTTGTAATTTCCAGGATTCTGTCTCAAGTGGATGTCACCATAGGCCCGGTCATCTTGGCAAATGTCAGCCGTAGTAATTCCTACAGTGGCACTTGAGGAGAATGGAGTGTGAAGGTCTTGAAGCAGGTTTGTTCCCTGCCATTGTGCAGGTACATTGCTCAGGTACTGCACTTCTGTTTGGTTGGTCTTGGCAGGCTCTGCAGGAAGGGTGAGTGTTCTGCAGAGACCTGGGAACAGGCTCTTCTGGTAAGCCCAGCACTGGGATGGTGCTGTCCCTTCCTGCAGGCTCCAATAAAACCTGCAAACGCGTTCGTTGGCTGCAGAAGGAATTTCCTTTGTGAGGGGCTGGGAGGCACTGAGTGAAGTACTAAATAATGTGTAAGCAATATACAGTACTTTAAATTGCTAATATTTAATTATTAGTTTACAAGACAAGCTTTTTTTTTGTTCAAACATGTTAGTAAAGGGCAATATACATGAGTATTATTTCTTATGTCCTATTAGAAGGATTAAGTCATGGCGAATTTTTTACCGAGCTCCATTTATCTCTCTTGATCCAAAGCCTGATGGTGTTTTTGTTGTGGTCTGACACGATGCTGCCCTTGACCTCAGTGGAACGTGTTCCCTCATCACCCACGACAGGCACGTGGGCAGCGTGGGTGGGACAGGGCTCTGCAGTGGGGAAAAGGACATTGCTGCAAAGCTTTTGTGGAAGATGCCAAATTTTGCTGTTGTTGGTAGCCAGTAAATTGAATACAATGCTCAAATTACTCTCCAGCTAGTTAAGGTTTCTAGGGAGTTTTTTACTTCTTTTTCCTAAGTGTTTTGACTCTTGCTACAGCATGGCCATCCATCAGCCAGACACATGTGCTGCATCTCTGCTGGGGATAGCTGCTCTCTTCTAAAGTAAGAAATAGTGCTCCAGGGAGATCTTTGAATGCCATGATTCAAAGTAGACACCATCAAGGTATGATTCATATATTCAGAAAAATACTGTGTTCTTTGCTCTCTGCTTTATTAGGCAAACTTCAGAAAGCAGAGTCCTAAAACACTGTTCCCGTGCAAATTAGTTTTCCTTCTGTGTGTGTGGTGAGAGAGGCATGTGTTCCAAGGGTACATTGAGCAGGGCTTGTGAGTGGTGGATAACTCGCACTGGGAACTTGCTTGCTGAGGAAAACAATTGTATATTCCTGGGAAAGCAACTGCTTGTGTTTTCTGTAGGTTGTGCCTTGGCTGTGTCCCTTTGGGGGATTATGCCTTCAGATTTGCCTCCAAATTTCCCTTGCTCAGAGGAACTGAGCTGGTTCAGGGGACCTGGGAGAAAATTACCATTATTTATACGTATTCCCTTTGTGCCCAGGAGTGCAGGTACCCTGGAAACATGGTGGGAAGACAGCCTTTTCTATACACTGTAGGTGTAAAATAGGGTGAGGAACAGGCTGATCACCCCCAGATCCACACCAGCGAGGGCAAACACTAGAGTAGGGTGGTGACAAACTGGCACGGTCTGTCCTCGTCCAGGGCTGCCACAGGACAGCACGGGGCCCTACATTCAGTAGGTAATTCACTGCAGCTATTGCTTCCATCTGTTTTTATGGACTAAGGCAAGGAAGCAAGTCAATGTATTGCATGTACGGGAGACATTTATTTTCCATTAGTTTTGTAAATCTCATTTTTCACTTAGCGTATGGAATTTTAAAAAGTTTAAGCAATTGCTGACTCAAAGCAGTTTCACATGGTTTTATGCTTTGCTTAAAAGAAAAAAATGGAAAGGCAGGAAAAAAAGAGCAATCTTTAGAGTCCTGTTCATTTCATTAGACTATAAAAAAGATGTAAAGAGAATTTACAGTAAAATAGTTGCATAGGTCATTGCAACAATAATGAAAGCCAATATTAATGTTATTATTATCATTATTAATAACACCAACAACAATAGTAACAAACAACAATGTGTGTGACACTGCTGCCCAGGTATGTCTGGCATACACATAGGAGCACTTTACCACCAAAGACTTTGGATGAAGGTTTTGGATGCTGTTTTGGGAGAGGTGCTCCAGATGAAAACTAAATTCAGTACAGGACCAAGATTGATCTCAAGTGATCTTTGTTGGACAGGATATCTAAAGCTTTTGGATCCTTAAACTGTGAATATTCAAATTTGCTCAGAGATTGTAGCAATTGCTATGTTATAAAAAAAGGGTAGACAGTAACTTTGGCATTCATTTTAAGATGTCCCTGGAAAACATCTTGAGACTTTTGAGGCAGATCAGCTACAAGTGATTTCATTCCAAGCACCCATCATTGTCAATAATGTCACCAACCTGTTTAAGGACCCTTTGAGGACTGTAGTCTTCCAACCCCTGGACTGATTTTCTTCTGGGATCAATCAAAAATATTAACTCATAACTTTAATCCATGTACTAGGAGTTGCTCTTTTTCTGAGGTTGGAAATGCTTTTATATTTGGGGTGGGGGTATATTAACCTGGACCTCTAAGGCAGTGGAGAACATGAAGTCATGCTCTCTGTCCATCTGCTTGACCCTCTCCTGATAATTCTTGAATACTCTGGCATTTTGAACCAGATTTGACAGCGGCAGTCAAACTCTCAGAGATGATAAAGTCCCTCTGAGTTCCAGGGAAATCTCTGCCGGCACTGCGAAGAGAGGCTTTCCAGATCCACTGCTGAAGAAAAGGCAGGGAGAGCTCAGCTGTTATCCATTCTCTCTGGCAGCATCCAGATGGCCAATTATCACACATCTACTTCTGGACCAGCATCTGCGCTCCCCTGCCCAGCTGGCAGGCCAAGAAGATTAGGTAGGAGACATGGACAGCATTGGGATGTTGGAGGGAACAAGGGAACGAGTTAAGGGTATAGGGAAAACTGGAAATACTGCAGCTGCAATCTGTAATATTATGTAAGATTGCAGTGAGGAAGCAAGGGGAGGGGAAGGACGACGGGGAGATAGGAGACACATCTGCAGGACACCAGGCCCTGCTAATGCTCCTGCTCACAGAGCAGAGCTGCTCTGGACAGTCAGTGCCGTGGGGATACCAGCTCCTCGCCTCATTCCTTCGACTTAGCTGCCACCAGCTCACCGATGGGAAGCACAGCCCTGTTTACAAGACAAGCGCTGGCAGGGGCTCGTGATGCTCCGGCCTGGACCCCACCAGAACTGTCTATAGGGTGGGAAAGTCTCAGGGTGTTTCCACAGCTCTGTAGCATGGGGAAGACTGGAGCTGGGTGTGCAAAGCAAGAAGGGTGGGGTTTTTTCAGGAAAGAGAGAAAAAGGATTATTATCTTATTTGCAAACAAGCCCATTTGTAGTAGCTGGTTCCCAGGCACTAGCAAACACTCTGGTTTTAATCTCCATCAGAAATTGTCTCCTTTGCTCCCTTATTTTGTGTTCCCTTTTAAATATGCTGCTGGGGTATTTTTGGATCTAACTATATCTTTTTAATCTGTTCCACCCACCTCTCCTCAGCCCCCGCTGCCTCCCTGCCTGCTCCTTCTTCAAACTTATATAATGGCACATTATACAAAATAGCTAAGCAGGTGGTATTTTTAAAGACAGTGAGTGAGCATTTTTTTGGCCTAAATTTGGAACGAAACAGATGGATTTTAAGACTCTGCTTTTTCTATGAATAGTAACCGTTGTTCTCCACTGCCTTAAACACCAGTTTCAAGACCACCTCCAGCAACCAATCAGCACACTGTTATTTAATTATAACAAAATTCTTAGCTCTGTCTGCTGCTGCATGGGCAAGTGGGGGGCACTGGATCAACTTCTGGAGCCAGGCAGACTTGCCAACAATAATTTTCCTTTTCCCAGAGGGCTGAGGGGGCCTGGAGCGGGTTCCAAGTTCCTCCTAAACTGGCTGTTCAGTTTGGGCTCCCTGACAGAGTGCTTGAAAAGGGTTATAGAAAGGCAGATAAATGCACTTCTTGTTGCAAGCTTCCCTGACAAGCCAGGCCTCCAGAACAGTGATCTCATTCCTGCCTTATTATTGGTGGTGCCAGATTTTTTCCATTAACAGGTAATTGAGTTGAAACTAAAATAAGCAAAGTTTGTTTTATCCAATGCGTTTTCTTGCTTGCTTGTGAAAGAAAAACACTTTAGAGAGGGGTTTGCTTTTAATGTTCATGGAAATGTATTTACATCTCACAGATTCCTCCCTGCTCTAGTGTAATTAACCTGACTGGTCTTTTTATTATTGTTGTTTTGATTTTTAAAGCAAAGATATTGGCGAGGCTTAATTCATTTTTCTAACGGTTGGAATTCCCTGGGAGCGGCAGGGTTGAAGTCACCCATTCTGTGCACAGCCACAAGTGCTATCCAGCTCCCGTGTGTGTGCATTCACGCCGTGGGCTCGGCTTCACCCACGGCCCCAGAGGGGAAGCAGGATTCCAACAGGATGATCCTGTGCAGCATTTCCAGGCTCACAATGAGCCTTCCCTTCCCGAGAGGCTGCGAGGACACTGCCGGGACCAGCCGGTGTCTTCTCTCCGGACTGAGCAGGGACACGAGGAGGCTGCCCACGAAACGCTCATGGTCTTGCTGAAGATCATTCTTTGTTTCTCATCCGTGTGTTTATGAGGGCCAGGAGTTGGACTCAACAATCCTTGTGGGTCCCTTCCAACTCAGCATATCCTGTGATTCTGTAATTCCTCAGCCAGCAGCTTCAGGTGTCCCTGTGCTGCCAGCAGGCCACCTCTCCCCCTCCTCACCTGCAGGAGAGCCGGCCCTGCCCTGGGTGAAAGGCAACAGTTTAACAGGAAGCAGTAAGCGATGCTGAAGAACAGAGAAGTTACATGTTCGTGGCTTTGCTGTTTTGCCTCTGTTTTCAGCTGTCCAGAGTCAGGCTCCTGCTTGCTTTGCCCTTGTGAGGGAGGCCGTGATCTCCAGCATCACCGGGACCTGGGCACTCTGCCCACCCACAGCCTTGTGCCAGCCACATCTCCCTGTGAACCCTTCTCCAGCCTTGTGCAGAGGAGTAAAGGGACTGGAAGGGTCGGTAGAGCTGGGGGAGATGGAGCAAGGAAGGTGCTGAGCTCAGGTTTGGAATGGGGACGGTGGCATGTCCTGCTGCAGCAAAGACCCCACAGCCAGGACAGGGCAGCGGGTGGCTGCAGAAGTGCTGAGCATGGCAGCAGTGTCGCCTGCCAAGCTGCCTCAGCCTCACATCCCCTGGGCTCTGTGAGGCCAATTACCAATTCACAGAGTCTGTTTCAGCACAAACAGGACCTTCAAAGAGTTGGGAGCCTTTCTGTTTTGTTTTTTTTTTAATGCCCTCCTGAAAAAAAAGTAAAAGCAGAAAGATCCATACTTAAAAGTCAAGTAGATAATTGTTTCTAGCACGAATTTCAAACATTGTCTCTACCTCTGGGCAGGTATTGCTGGGTTGCTTACCCTGACTGCCCAATAGCAAACTGAGACACAATAACCCCCATTTGAACTTGAACACATCCTCTCTAAAGCAACATTTAAAGGGGTTTTAGCTTGTTTTGTTTTATCCCACAACTTTTGGGGGTTTTCTTGCTGGAGATTTTAGCCAGCTTTCATCTTTGATGCTGAGGCTTGCTTGGTAGTGAAGCTGTAGGAGAAATCAGGTGGGTGACAAGACAGTTGTGGTCCTGCGATGACCCTTGTGTGCCTGAGGTGAAGGGTCCGTGTGAGGAAGGTGTACTGTGTACGAGGGAGCAAACCAGAAAATGCCTGTTAATGTTTGAAATGAAACAAGATGCACAAACTGCATTCCTAGCAGTCTGGGATATGCACTAACCGAGTCCCTCAGTTTACCTGGCTCTAAAATGGTAAAAAACATGCAGTCACGAGGCACAATGGCACTGCTTATATTATCTGCAACAAGCATGTGCAGAACCCCCATGGCAGAATCAGGGTTGCCACAATGGCAGGAGATGAAATTCCTTTTCCAGTCAGTCATCACGAAATACATGTTTCTCACTGCATTTTCTGGGGTACTTCTTGTTGCATCAACAATGTAGTTTAGTTCTCTGTTTACTGTACGAATTTTGCTAAAGCAGTCAAGTGTCTTGCTTTTGTGAAATTTTCCTCTTCTGCATCATGAGGGATGACAAAGAACTTGTACTAGTGAAAAAACACTGAACAAAGTGGCCTCGCCTCAAATTATTTAATTTTAAGAGATGATCTTTTTCTTTCCCCCACCCTCTTTAAATTTTTAAGTTAATTTAAATTAATAGGCATCTTTCAGGTATAGGCAATAGAGAGGTTGGAAAGATTTGCCATCTACATATCTGCCTAGTCACTAAAGCCTTCTGTTTAGCTACAGAACATCTGTAGCATGGACAGCAACAGTACAGACCCCTCTGAACTCTGTCCTTTGTCCAGGCTGGTCTGACCTGGGTAAATGAACTGAGTGATGCAGCTGACTCTCTGCCTCCTGCCTTCTGATCTCTTCTGTCCTATTCACGCTTTGCACAGTGTTTGTCACCTCAGGTTTCTTCCAAGCACCTCTTCTAGGTTTTTCCACTGTCCTGCATTTCATGGGGGTGGCATAGTAGCATCGTCTCTACTTCACATGTTTGTAACCTGACCCAAAAGACCATTTTTGGGTTGAGTTCCACATATGTGGAATATTTGATACGGTTTTCATCAAAAGGGTATGTTAGCAGTGAATATAATACCGAGACCAACTGCTTCAAGGCAGCTGTGCCCAGCAACAAGGTCTGGCCTAGCAGAGCAGACCCAGTAACATGGAAGAGGACACAAGGACTGGTTGTACAATATCAATGGCTTTAATACCCTCATAGATTCCATCCCTTTTACTTGGGTTTTGGCATCTTTGAACTTTGTACTCACTTACACCTCTTCTCTTTTATGGGTTTAAATGTCCAAGATTTCCAACGGCACCTCATGGCCTCGGGTATCCCATTTGATGAGGAAAGCTGTTTCACAGCAAGAATTCATTCCAGGTGGACAGCAATCTGTGTAAAATGTCTCAACTTCAACTCTAAAACTAAAGCCAAAAAAATTGGTAGCTACTACTGAAAAATGTACAGTGATCTTATTTTAATTTAATCCATGAGGCACATTTAAAACAATTTTGATACTTCATACAATAACAATTTTTTTATGTGTGTTAGAGAAGACAAAAGAAAGAGAAGTGTAAATTATTCTATATGTTAGCTGTATTTAAATATTGAAAGTTTCACTATTTCATATAAGTACTTTGGATTTGGTCCAACCTAAAACTCATTTTTACCCAATCTTAAATATTTTGGGGGGATTTTTTTTCCCTGAATATACCTGTCTATTTTTAGTGGTGATGTTGTTCTGGCTAGTTTTCTTTACCCTAACAGAGGTGACTCCGCAGCACATTTCTTTTGACAAAAACACACAAAACCAACACGGATCAGTTAACACAGATGACATCTTTAAACCTGAATACATTTTTTCACTATAAACGCCACCAGTCAACTTTCGTGTAGGTAGGTTTCCATTGTTAGTTGTCAAAGTCTTCTTGAGTGGATTTCCCACTGTGTCACTTTTGTGTGAGTCAAATCAAGATTATAGGTAACAGAGAAGAAAAAGAAAAAGAAGAGAAGGTTAGACCCTCATTTTAGAGTTTAAGAAAAATCTACCAGCAGGTTGCAGTTCGAGTTGGTAATATACATGAAAGGGGGAGTCCAAGCCGTGTCACAGGTATCACTATATTAGGCTTTCAGGAAAAAGCATACAAAACACATATTGTAGTGGTCACACACAGAGACATAAATTTAGGAACAAGATCTGCCTTAGCTTGAACATAGTCAGCTCTGATAATAAGGAACAATGGACCGAAGCTATTATGAAACGAAACCCAGGTGCCAGAATGGAGGGAGCTTTTAGTTGAGTTCTCCTGGAATAAAAAAAGTCTAACTTTTTTTTTCAGACATGTGTTGTCCTAATTTTTTCTGTTCTCACTTTAGAAGACAGCTGATTTTATTGGGGTTTGACTAATGAGCACGATTAAGATGTTCCATGCTGAAGTTTTCTGGAGTAACCTTTACATGAATTTTTTGTTCCATCTTTTCTGTCTTAAATAATTTTATTTTCATTGGGATTGAGGAAAATACGCTAAATTATGCCCTTTATCATAGATACATGGTATTTGGGGTGGATTTCAAATCATTTGTTGTAGTTTGGGTAGTTTCTGGTCTTACACAGTATCATACAATATGCTGAGTTGGAAGGGACCCACAAGGATCCTCAAAGTCCAGCTCCCAGGGCCACCCCAAGAATAACCCCATGTGCCTGAGAGCATTGTCCTAACACTTCTTGAATTCTGTGAGGGTTGGTGCTGTGACCACTACCCTGGGGAGCCTGCCCCAGTGCCCAAACACCCTCTGGGTGAAGGACCTTTTGCGAATATCCAACCTAAGCCTCCCCTGACACGGCTTCAGGCCATTCCCTTGGGTCCTGTCACTGGTCACCACAGATCAGTGTCTGTCCCTCCTCTTCCCCTCATGAAAAAGCTGCAGAATCCTGTGAGGTTCTCCCCTCAGAGTCCTCCAGCTGAACAAACCAAGTGCCTTCAGCCACACCTCATACATCTTTCCCTCCAGACCCTCCAACATCCTCATAGCCCTTCTTTGCATGCTTTCTAATAGCTCTATATCTTTCTTATATTACAGTGCCGTGGCTGGTGGAAAAACAGCTCCAGAAGCATGATATTCATTAATTCATGAGAAGAATGAGAAGCTTGATTTATGTCAAAAAGCACTTGTTTGACACTTCATCCTGACCTGTGTGGGAGGTCAATAGGCTGCTGAGATGTGTCTAAGAAAGCTGCAGGACTGGCAGAGCAGAAACCTACAGTGGAATCTGAAGAGTCACACATAATAAGACAGATAGAAGCAAACTTCAGATTGTCTGAGGTATCCAATAATGTCACACCTCCAGCTGTGGAATTTGCAGGTAAGTTTGAATTTCCTGTCATTCTAGGTTTGAGAGATACATGCATAGGTCTTTGGCCATACTGAAGACCTTTTTGCTAAGGTGATCATCTTACACGACATCCAATTAATAAACCAGTTTAATATGAGAAAATTTTGTTTACTTTTGTCTTAACCAGAGACCAAGAGCTTCCAAAGGAAACCAGAGCTTCTGGTCCTCTTGAAATAAGCATAGTGTGTCCATACCATGAAGCACTGCACTTCCCAGAGTTTTGTCTAGGGGCCTGAACATTATGGGAACCCACCTCAGGGATTTAGTAGTGTGAAGCAATGTTCTTTTGACTTGAAGGAGCAGTCAGAATATCTGGGGGATAAACAAGGCTGAGCTAGACTTGTATTCAGGTCAAACAGGGCTTCTCTCCCCCGCAGAATCCATGGCAATTACTAAATTTGCATCAAAGTTTTAGTCAGCAAAAGGTTAATAGTAGTAAGAATGAGTATTTTGGCCTGTTGTGCAGAACATACAAATATTCAAGGGTGTTTGTACTGAGGCTTTTGGCTGGACCTCTATAAAGATACAAGCAAGAAGCCAAACATATGTTCTGGTGTTCTAGGCTTTGATTCTTAATCATGTTCTGTGCTTGCATTCAGAGGTTTGCTTTGGGCCCATCTCCAGTGTGAGAAAATATGACAGAGAAATCAAACACAGAGGTTGTGCATAGCGGTGTGGTGCTCCTACGTGAAGGGGAGCTTTTGTAAGCACTAACATTATTCTTCTTTTGACAGCAGCCACACATTTTCCCTTGGTTTATCTTAACTGGGAATAACCCCTAAGACTGGATGTCTCCGGGCACTTCAGAGAAGTGCTTTTTGAAGGCAAAGGAAATGCTGTTACAGGGGTGAGCCTCACATCTCTTCGGCAGTTAACAATCCTATAAATACCACTGCCGAGTGCGGTGTGTGTCCATGGCTGGTCTCAAGTGTAGCTGCAGTGCCTGGCTTGTGGCACAGGAATCTCTCTTCATCTAGGAGCATGTTCTCCAGCCTTGCTAATACTTGGCTCCCAGAAACAGACTAAACCAGCTCAGACAGGCCACATAGAAAGCACTGGCTGGGCACGTAGACCAGGTAATTTGTCACAGCATGGGAAAAATTGGGTATCAGCTGTGACAAAGAGTAAAATATGAAAGCTTCCCAGAAACAGAAAAATAGGGAAATTAAGGTTTTGGGATGGATTTGGATTTGCTTTAACCTGACATTATGCTCTTCCACACCTAAGAAATTTCTCAGGAATGGCTTTCATATTTTTTCAAGGCACCACCCTTTTACCCATTCTGTTTAGCAAGAAAGAGCGCTTACTTGTAAGCCAGACTTTCCTTTTTCTTCCTCTGTTCTATACAGAAATGTTCCTCCTCCTTAATTTTTAATTTTCTTCTCAACTATTTAAAATACCCAAATAAAGAGTCAATCAGTATATGGAGAAACGTAAAAATTAACCAAACCCCATAGTCTAATTCTAAAACACATTTAATCTCCTTTGTAACTTTTTGCACTTTGGTAGTTCAGTAATTACAAGGGAATGTACTTCACTGGATAGATCTCATATCTGATATATCTGCAGAGGAAAAGCCATGAAGTCAATGGAAATATCTCTGTAACCTGAGGTCAAGCTGTAATTTCCTGAGAAAACAGAAACTCGGTTTCTTTTCTTCCAATCAGTCTTGTCATCTCTTCTTCCTCACATGTGCAACTTCATTTTCCAAGGCACATTTCTGTCTTGTGACCACTTGAGGCACGTGGCAGGTGTGAAAAGCTGATCTATCAGCTGTTGAAGCCAATGGATTTTGATCACAGCTTGCTTTGCATTGGAATCTAAATGGCTCTTTCTGCAGAAAATGTCGCGAAATATTGGTCAGGAACTTGTAAGAGGAAAATGGAACTGAATTCAGGCAACACCCTGCACCAACTGAGAGCACTGAGAGCAAAAGAGCAGCAGTAGGAATAATATCATCCATGGGCCAAACTGCAAGATAATTAAACCAGAAATAATGTGGGGCAAGAAAGAGTCCAATTAATTCCATCAGAAGGATGTCATCTAGCAGTTCAAGACAAGAAGGAGACACTGTATGAAGTGGAGATGAATGTGGCAGTCTGCCAATCTATCACAATCTTCTTTTATTAAAGATGCTTATTAGTATCTTATATTTCAAATTAAATATTTATAGTTCTGTTAATAGAATGCGAAAAGGAGGCCTGTTCCAGAGATTCATCTGTGCAAGAAGTTGTCCACTGATGTAAATTAGATCAGTGAAGCTTGGGATATTCATGTTTGCAGTCCTGTCATCATTTGTATTTTGGGGCTGCAGGTTGGGGTAGCAGCTGAGCTACCTGTAGGCACATTGCTCTCCTCCCCATGAATGTGTGCACCTCTTACTTTACTGCAAAGTGTTTTCTTTCCTGCACCAACTGTTTTGGACTTCAACAATTCTCTTAAGGGATCTGTGTTTTAGCCTCCGTGGCTCACAGGCCAGTGCTGTTATTCCCATTCTCCCACATGGAGACTCCTGCAGCTTTTAAAGGACATGCAGAGAAGCAGTGCCAGCTTTGTGAATATATAGCCCCACCATTCTTATTAGATTCCATGAAAGATGAGAATAGGCCCTTTGATGCTTTCAGTGAGTGCTGAAGCCTTTAGCAATGTTGTGAAAGGTCGTTAGAGAAGAGCCGGAGGCGGGGCAGATTCAACTGGTACTCATGGGAATGGTCCTTGGGATGTGGAACTAGTCTGGGAGAAAATGTGAAAACAGAAGTGATTTATATTGAAATGAGGGTTATGAAGACAGCAATGACCACTGAAACATACACAACAATAACTCAGAACAACCTCTCTGGCATACTCTGCTGTGCCATCTTTTTAACCCTGGAGGAGGTGACTGGGAAGAGAGATTTAGAGCAGATCTGTGGGACTGATATGAGTGAACGGATCTGACTTCTATCTAGGTGCTCCTGGGTTCTCATCAGCCCCTTTCAAGGCGTGAGGGAAACCATCTCGGTCCTCTGTGATCTGCTCCCTGGGATACAGATAGCAGGACAAAGCAGTCATTCTCTTTTTCTCCCATGGTAAGTGGTCTCTGCCCTTTTGATATTAAATATATGGGGTCTTTCCAGAAGGGTAGTGTGAAATGTCAAAGAGATAATATATTTAAGCATTCATCTAGTTTGCAACCATTTTATGCCCACCACACAAAGACATAGAAGGCTTCTCACTCATTTCTCTGCACTCATCATGCTGCCATTGTGGGACCAGAAGATAATGAGATGAATAGGAAGCATTTCCACAGCATGAGCGATGTAGGAACATCATTATTAATGTTCGTACAAAATATCCCATCTCTACATGATGTCTACATATCTGAGATACAGCCCTCTGCCAGATATAAAAAACCATGCCCATCCAACAGTGATCTGTTACTTAATGGAAAGTCTGCTCAAATTTCAGTTTAAATTGCATTTATTATTTATGTCTCAAGTACAGAGTATGTATACTGAATGTCTTCCCCTTATAGTGTTAGGGGATTAGTAGTTTCCATTTAAACAGGCAGATATTGGCCCAGAAGGATGTTGAACATGTCCATATTCAATATTTAAAAATGGTAAAAACCCTTTGAAATCAGTGCAAAGAAATTATAACGAAGTAGCCTTTTCTGTACATAGTGAGGTGCTCATTTTCATGCGGCTGGGGTCAGCACCTGCAGCTCTGCTCCCAGCCACCAGTGCTTTTCCCTCTGGCTCCTGGTGGGCTAAGTGAGCACTCCTCCTGGGTGAGCACGCCAGCCTGAGGGCAGAAGCTGTAAGGATGGGGTTCAAAGGGATGTGCAGGGCTGGACAGACCCATGGTGGTGTTGGAGGTGATGCGCACAAGGATGGTCACACTGGCATTACCTGCAGGTAAACCTTGCACTAGATAACAATATTCTGATTTTGGTCATCTTTTTCTCTTTGTGGCTTGCCTGCTAGCACGGATAGTTTTCAAATAGGATATTGAGGTGACACTTTTACTCATTAATTTCTGACTCTGGTGACCTGTGATTTGATCACAAACAACTCACTGCAAACGTTCAGTGCTCAGCAACCCACATGTAACTTCTCTTGTCCTTGCTTGGGTGGGTAGCCCATTGCACTCCAGATCTCACTGGCACAGTGAATCCAGGTGTTTGAATAATTCATTGCCAAGACATCTGGGCCTCGCTGACAAACTTTGTGTTTCAGGTTGTTTTTTCCTAAAGGCTTGGAACAATGCAGCTTGTCTTCTCACACTAATTCATTCATATTCATATTTTCATAGTAGACATTTTGAATGCTTTAGTTAAAGCTGTACCCAGAAGTACATGCTGGAGCAGATGGGAGAAAGAGCTAGGAATTTTCGTGATATTTTATGGATTGGACAACAACCACAACCTGATCCAACAAATTTTCTTGTTCTCAAACATTTTACTGTCAATGCACTCCTCAGGAATGTACTCAAGAGTTGTTCGGGGACATGGAAAAATATTTACCTCAGCCTTCCACAATTTATTACTTATTGTTTGAAAAAGTTGCCTCTTTTCTGTGCCAACATTTATCATCTTGGGAACATACTGGAATATAGCAGTGATATTAAACAATAATGCGCTCTTTGCTGGGATAAAATAATATTGCTGAGCCACTGCAGAGGAAGCCAAAAACCACATGTGAAATAGTTCTTTTGGAAGGGCAAAAAGTCTCAGCATTTGTTAGCAAATAACTTAGCTAGTGGTGCAGACATCAAATGGCTTCGGCAGCACTTGCAAAGCTATTCTGAATATGCCTTTTCCCAGGAGTGCTGGGGCACAAAGGCACTGTAATGAAGGTTAGAAATGTAAGAATCCTTCACCAGTAAGACATAATAATATAAAAAAAAAACCAAAAAACCAACAACTTGCAGAAGATTTAGGGGAAGAAAGGACAGACTCTGGGTCTTTCAGCAATTCTTATTAATTTAATTTCTGTTTGCATGGCCCTGAATGAGGCACTGCCTTAGTGTCTGAGTGGGGGTAGCTGTTTAAACTTCTTTTTTCCTTCTTCACCATGGCTGGAGAGGGAGGGATTGCCATTCCTCTCCTCCAGTTGTTCAGCTGCTTTCTTAGCTGAGCATTTCTTGCACAACCATACATTTTCCTCCCCACAAACCCCAAAGCAGCCTAATGCTTTGTCTTGTGCAGTGCCTTGTACGTGGTGAAGTTTTCCCATACAAAAATGAGCACAGCTGCAAATGCAGCATTCTTTAAATATTTTCCTAAAATGCCTCTTTGCTGAGTTGCTGATGAAATACTTGGTGAAAGCTACGTAGTCCTGTGTGCTTAGTAAAATCCATGTCCTCGAGGACTTCCTCACCATCTTGTTGTGCCTGCCTGTAACCTCCTGTAGGATAGCCAGTAAGTGTACAGGAGGAGAGACCATCTTTAATGTAGTATCTCAATGCAGCCTGCTACAGAAAGCCCTTAAAGCTTCCTCCATAACCCATAAACCGTAGAATCATAGACTCGTTTAAGTTGGAATAGACCTCTAAGATCATCAAGTCCAATTGTTAACCCAGTACTGCTATGTCCACCATTAAACCACGTCCCCAAGTGGCACATCTACAGATCTTTTGAATAATACCTCCTGGGATGGTGACTCCACCACTTCCCTGGGCAATCTGTTCCACAGATTGACAACTGTTGTAGCAAGGAAATTCTTCCTAATATCCAATCTAAATCTCCACTGGTGGGGCTTGAGGCCATTTTCTCTCATCCTGTCACTTGTTACCTGGAGAAGAGACCAAACCCCATCTCAACCCCCAACCTCTTTTGCAAGTGGTTGTAGGGAGTGAAAAGGTCATCCCTGAGCCCCCTTTTCTCCAGGCTAAACACCCCCAGCTCCCTCAGCCGCTCCTCCTCAGACTTGTGCTGCAGATCCTTCAGCAGCTCCACTGCCCTTCTTTGGACACACTCAGATCAATGCAAAACAACAATTAATGTAAGATGTGTCTTGAATCACTGAGAAGAGAGTTCTCGGTGGAGTTCAGCCCACTCAGCTGGGTGCCAGGAGCTCTGTGCCCATCAGCAGCCAAACCTGCACCTCCCAAAAGGGGCACCCCTGGTTGGAGCCTCTGTTGGTCCCTCTGTGCTGCCGCAGGGGCACAGGGCTGTGCAGTGACCTCAGCATGGAAGGGGCTGGGATTTTTCTGGGAGTTAGTGGGGTGCAATTGCCCCATTTCAGTCATGGCTCTGAGTTGTGCACCTATTTTGGCACTACACAGGTATGCTATTTAACCTTTTAAAGACTCACCTCTCCTGTGGGTGCCCCTGCACGCACCAAAGAACAAATACAAACTTTTATTCTCTTTTGATGTTTGCAAAGGGGTAAGAGGGGGGAAAGTATCAGTGCTGTGCCTGCAGGGAGAAGAAACAGCATTAGAAGGGATGTCTGAAAAAGAGCAGTTCTCAAAAAAATATTAATAACTACTAATAAAGGCACATTTGAATACTGAGTTTAGGTTGTGATGGATCCGAAGAGCCCTGCATGCACTGGAATTGTCCTGGCCCACCTCTGAAGTGCTCCCACCTGAAGGGCAGGGTGCCCCAGTTTCTTAAAAGTGCACTCTGGACTCGACACAAGGTGTGAAACAAATCTTTGAACCCTGGGTGCTTTGCCCAACTCCTGTTCCTTTATTAGAAGCCCAGAAGCCAGCATGGAATAAGCAGGGTAACAGTACAGCGTGGCACATTTTTATAGCAAGGCCAAATCTTTATTATGCTTCTTGGCCCAGTTTAGCGGAGAACACTGCTGGGCCTGATTTCAGTTTTGATATCATACACCGAGGCTGCAGACCCTTAAGAGTACAAGCTGGAGAAAAGAACATAGAAAATGTTAGGAATGAGAAAAGGCCATTCAACACATTGATGCTTGTCTCTTGTAATACAGCGTTTCCCCCAGGATAGCATCTAATTGCTTCTTGAACGAGCCCACTGTCTTTGCCTCAACAACCTTGCCCAGTAGGCCATTCCAAACATTTATTATTCTTTGAGTGACAAAGCACTTCCTTATGTCTCCTCTGAATTTGTTTTTTGAACTTCCATTTATGCCCCCGATCCTGTCATCTGTGCAGTATCAAAAGTAGTAACATGCATTGATATTATCCATTCAGCTAAGATTTTTGTATACTTCTGTTAGACCCCCCTTAAATGTCTTTTTTTTTTTTTAAGTTGAATAGATTGAGGGTTTTTTTCACCTTTCAGTAACTTCTACAATTTTATCCTGGAACCAAGTTGAGCAAAAATATTTGTTAAAGCCTGACTTACATTAGATCACACTGAATGGATGTATAAAGTCTACTGTAGAAACACATTTCAGTAAATTTTTTCCTCCCACTCTTTTGGAGACTAAACTATCATTTAGTTTCCCTGATGCTTGCATCTGGTTATTTTGACAAAAGTTAACTAGGAAGATGGCAGGAATAAAAAGCTTGGTATGAAGTTTGGGAAAAGCTGGTCTTTAATTTTTTTTCATTTATGCTGTGGGCTTCCTTCCCAATTCTCTTTCTCCAAGTAGTTGTTTATTTTTTTAAAGAGAATTGCTTATCATATGGGGTTTTCCATGTGATCGTGCTTTGCAGAATCCATATGAAGAAATGTCAGAATACATCTGTGATCTCCCCAAAAGCCACAGAACCAAACAGTTGCAGGTTCAGCCCTCATTCACTTCCACAGCCGAGGTGAATAGTTCATTACCTTTTTGGATGACATTCCAGGGCATGTGTTATGCAGGAGGCCAGAACTGATGATCTAATGGTCCCTCCTGGCCTCAAAAAATATCTACAAATAATGATTATAGATGAAATATATATGTCCTGCACAAAGTGAAAACCAGCAGGCTTTGGGTGGGAATAAGAAATTAAGGAGAAGAATTTTGCCTTAGCCCTTTCCCAGAGGCTGGACAAGCAGCATTAGTCTGATGGCAGCTGTGGCGACTTACTCATTGTCTCTTAATTTTTTTCATCATATTAACAGTGTGGGGCTTGTTTTTTAGGCCATCTGTAAACCTTCTAGTTTTCTCTGAATTCCTTCCCGATGCATTTCTAGGAATGTGAGATCTGAGCAAGATCTGTGGGCTGTCCCTACAGCGCCTGGCTAGCTGGGATATTTTCCTCACGGGTTCTCCACGGAGTTAAATGCTTTCCAACAGCATCACCAAGGTTAGGATCAGGTAAATTACCATTGGCACTAATTAGCTTAGACAAAGGACTAGCATAATTCATGGTTTGGAGGTGAGTTTGTTTGGTCTCATCCTGTGTGTTTTCTGTGCAGGTTCGCCCTGTGGGATCCAGGCAGGCTGCTGGACCACCACAGCCCAGCGAGTCATGCTTCTTTCCCCTGGTTGGAACCCTGGCTGTCACTCAGTCCTGGACCAGCACCGTGTAGGACTATGCTGGATCACCTGTGGGTAACGAGCAAGTCAGCCCCATAGGTCTCAGGAAATTATTTTTGCTATTATGCTACCAGGGAGAGAAAACTGATGTATGAGACTGTAATTATTGGGATCATGCTTCACTTATTCTCTGAAAAATCTGAACAATATTTGCTTTGCTCCAGGCCCTGGGAATCTCCCATGATTTGTCAAAAAATAATTGTTGGTGGTACAATAAATTTGTTGTTCAGTTCCCTAAGTGTTCTGGGCTTTATGCAATGTGGAAAGCTGATTTGTTTATATTCATATTTTCTCTATATTCCCTTACCCATTCTTTGTCATTATCTTTATTTCTACAGGTTTATTTCTCTCCAGTGTTTTCTAGTTGTTCAAACTTTGTGTTTGTATATTTATTTAAAGGCAGATTTCAAAAGAGTTCAGTCTCTCAGTTTACTGAAGGATTCAGCTTCTTGCTAGTACTTCATCTCCCCTGGTATTTTTGCAAGCGCTCTTGTTCTCCTTACTCGTCTATCTAGTGCTAACCTCTTTGGTCTCTTTGCTACTCATGTCTGCTGCTCACAAACCTCAGAGTCCTGGTTTTGAACTACAATCCCCTTATATTCAGCAAGTCTTTGGACATTATCTGCTCCTTGTTCTACACCTTTTTTTTTTTTTGGTAGAGGACTTCTGAGGCTGCTGACGTGTTTTCAGAAGTCTGAAATATTTTTCTGCACAGATTTCCATTTTCCCTCCTAAGAGGTCTTCATTCCTACCTCACGTAATGCAGCTGTGGGAGCTGAGGGGCTGGAGCCCAGCACTGGTCACGACCAGGAGAGATGATACAGGCACAGGGTACCAACCTGGGGCATGGATGAGCCTGGACCAAACCTTTCTTCTGTCACAGGCTTCCCCTGAAGTTCCCCTGAGGAAAGCCATTTATTCTTTCTGCTTCAGCACATCTGTACAAATGTTGATATAAACCCATTTTTAACATGTGGCTGCAAAGAGAGTTTTAGAAGTGGCCAAAGATGTCAGGCCCCATGTGGAGGGCTTTGCTGTGTGAGGTCACTGTGACCCAGTATGAAAGTGTTGTGCTCCTGCTCCCTGCAAAGGTCTTCCTCACTCCTCATGCAGTGTGTGAGTCTCCCATCATAGAACCTGCAATGCAAAGGACATCTGTCACTTCCCCAGGATCAGAGCTGCCTGGAGGGAAGAACATCTCTGGGAGGACCAAGACTGTGATAGCTCCACGTCCTGGCAGAGGCAATGTGAAAAGGGCTGTGAGGTTTTTGTTATCTTTGGCAAGTTGGTCCTTCCATTCTGTCCAGTGTTTGAGATTGTTAGGACTGCTTGTCCTGTCAGAACTACCAAATATAACTAGACCATTCACTGGATTTAAACATTTTCAAGTGTTTACAACCACATCTCCTCCCCAGGGGGATCTCTGAACTGCACTGCTTGCCGTATTGTCTTTGGCGAGGTCTATAGAGTTCCTGAATTTATGCGCTTAAAAATCAATGAGCCTTGGTTAGACAAGAACCCAAACACTGTGACTCCACTCCAAGGATTTCACGGGGATTATGAGAGATATAAATAAACCTTGGTTTTGTAGCCTTTAGAGTCTCTATCAAAAACTTTTAAGTCAATTTAAAATTATGGGCCAGATACGCCATGCGAATCACACTTGAAAACATAGACCATCTTTATGTGGTAAGGTGTGAGAAGATATTTAATTAGATTAATTGTAATCTAGGCTTCTGCAGCCTCTGCTAGCCAACAAGAGCTAGTGACAGAGCAGGTAATGAAAAGCCTGGTTGTATAAATATTATCATTCAGATCTGGGCTCTTCTGTGCCGTGCAGGTCTCATGTCCAGCTTGCTCCCCGGGGCAGCTGGGTGGCAAACACGGGAGTGCAGATATGTCCACAGCCAAGCCCGTCCTCTCCACACAGCTGTCAGCATGAACGCCAGTTTTCTCCTCCTGTGGACTTCAAAGCTCCCCAAAGGCCCGTTCAGGCTCTTTGAAAGTGAAATGAGCAGAGTTTGGCCTTATGCTTTGAATACAGCCCAGCCATACCAAAAGGAGCGCCCTGGGAGCCCCTCACTTGGTGTGGGCCACGTGGACAAAGTCCTCGTCACACGCTCTCTTTGCTGCAGTGTTTTGTGTCAAGCTGAAGCAAGCAGGATTCTTCCTTCTCCTTTGAAAGAGCCGTAAAAGAGGCATGGAGAGGTGGAAGAGACAACCAGAAGAATCCAGAGAGACAAAAAAGAAGAGAGAGAAAGAAAGAGACTGAGAGGGAGAAAGGTGAAAGAAAGAGCTGTCTCAACAGTCAAGGGAACAGGTGGTGTGTCATCTCCTTCTCAGTATAAAGAGGTTGTGTGGGAAGGGGGATATGACAGATAATATATCAAAGGAAATGAATTGCAGGATTAAGATCCTGACTTTGCTTTGTCAAATTTGCAGGTGATTATTGTATAACTCTCTGCAGCTCCTCTCAGTGACGGAAATGCTCTTCAGATCCTCACGACATAGAATCACTGGTAAAAGCAACAGCTCTTCAGAGAGATGCTTACTTGAAGTAGCCTAAAGCTTCTTAAATCTCCTTCAGGCTTCTTCCAACACTGTTACACATTCTGTGTAATCTCTATGTTCTTGAGACATACTTTCCTCCTGACAAAATACACCTTGAGATATATTTTCCAGACCGACAGTAAAATTTGAGCTCAAAAAATACATTGGGAATCTCTGAAGTAAAATTTAGCTGAAATTTATGATTTTCAATTTGGAGTTGTAGTAAACACACATTAGAACTATTTTTTTGATATCAAGAGCCAATGATAAATCCCGGGCACAAACAGTGCATGAGACCTGCGTAGAAAATGATTTGTACTCAGAAAATTCTTCACTTTTTTTTTTTATTTTTTGATAGGACAGCTGGTCAAATGAAGATACAACGTCTGTCCTACAAATCAAGTATCTTCGAAATTCTTATTCTGTAATAGATACAACATCCTTTGAGGCATCATCAGGCTTTCAGCTCCTAAAAACCAGAGCTTTCCCCTGGGAAACAAAATAAATGTCAAAAGCCCGTTAGAGGATTGTGTTCAGTAGGACCAACCCCTGTCCAGGGCTGGCTGTGGGAGCCTGGAGGGAAAAGTAGGTTTTGCTAACCAGTCTGAAATGGTTCCCAAACGCTGAAACATAAAATAGTAAAGGAAATTTATAACTAATCTCCCTCTCCCTCTTGGCCTTCCCCCAACCCTTAGTGCTCTTCATTCATGGCTTTTAAATGGTAAAAGAAAGAGTTGTAAATGGAGACAAAATCAAACCAAAACAAACCTCTCAAGAACAAACTCACATCCAAGAGATCACTCTTACCGTTCAAATCAGGGAAATTCACACCTCATTGCTACCAACGAGGATCCCAGATAAGGCATATCCAAATGGGAACAAAGTTATTTGAATGAAAAATTCAGCCATCCTCCTTCCTCTGCCTTCCTCCATCAGCTCCCTGAAGTGACAAGCAGCAAGAAACCTCTTCGGCCTCGCAACGTTTGAAGTGAAACTTTTTGGGAAATACTGAAAGTCACTCACATTCCCAGGGGAATGGTGATCCATTTTTTTCCACCCTCCCTTCTTTGTAGTTTGCCTTCCCCTATATACTTTTTTTTCTTACTGCAGCTTTTCTGATCACGGTATCACAGTGACTTTATCGCCGTCACCTCCTCATTGTGAACCAGCCCATCCCTTGGAGGCAGAGAGCTATTGTGGAGGTGGTAAGTAATTTGTTTTGTTCAATGGATTTCTTGTTATGCATGCATGCAAAGCCACTTTTATCTCACATTTAAATTTGTGTTTTCCCTCTTATGATTGGTTTTGTGACATCAAAAAGCTTTCAGCATCTTCAAAAAATCAAGAAGAACAAACTCTTAGAAAAATAAAATAAAAATAAAAAAGAAATCCTTCCTAATACACTCAGCATTTCAGTGCAGCTTTAGAAAAGAAGAGATTCACATGGGATACTGGCTACTAACGACTATGGAAATAAGCCTGATTTTTTGATCTCTAGGCCCAAACATTATTCATTTTTTTTCCCTAGCCTCAAACAATGTCTTCAGATAGCCCAGGTAAAAGCAAGCCAGAAACAAAACAACATCATAGAGGAATTGCTTTATGCAGATACTTTCAGCTACACTACACAACTCGCATTGTCTTTGAACCCAGTGTGATGAGAGAATGATTTGAGACTCCAGGGACAACTCCTGGATATGTTTTTACTTCAGCACACTGTAGTGAGACAGAAATCTTTGGCTTAAGAAATGTATTCAGCAATCTTCTACATTTGGGGGGTATTTATTTCTGTCTCTCTAGTAACTCTTTGGACAACGTTGAGAGCTGAGGTCAAGGAACAGACACACTGTGCATATGAGGTTATGGAGAGTCTTTTAACCTTTAAGAAAATATTTTGTCCAGGCTTGCTGGGTGGCTAAGAGCAGGAGTGGGAAAGTCCAAGACAAATCCTCCTCATAACCAGGATAAGTGGCTATAATTGTAAGGCTGCTTTTCAGGGAAGGAGCCACATATATCCTCTGATTTTCAGCCACCTGTCTACTTTTCTAAGAATGCTCTTATCAATTTACTTCTTGGGAATTGGTTAGAATTTGCCTAAATATCTACCATGAATTGAAATATTGAACCTCAATACAAGTGAATTGCACATAGCCTGTGGACTCTGACATGCAGGACCCAGATTTTTAGATTCAAATGACTCAAGGAGTAAGCACAGTCCATAGAATGGCTTTCAAAGGTTTTCTTAGAAATTGCATCATAAACTGTTTGAAACATTTATCTACCATTCGATTTGTTTCTGCAAAATTCAGACTCTTTCTAGAAGCAACTGAACAGCAAAGATTTTTAAAAATTTGATCCTCTGTGACATTTCCCGTTCAACACTCACTCTTTGATGAAGAGGTGTGGACCATAGGGCAAGGGATCTCCTCTGAAGCAGCAAGGCAATGCACACAGCAGAGGCCCTGCTGCCTCCCAGGCATCCTGGCTCTCCAAGTCATGGTGAATAAGTGATGCTGGCTGGGACATGTATGCTTTTAATAAAATGCTCTTTAGTGTAGAAAAAAAACCAGAACCCTGTCTTGCTGCAAATTTACAGTTATAAAGCTGGAGTCACTTTACTGACCACAACAGAGCCCTTAGCAAAAAAAGAAATGAGCAGGTCAAATTTAAGCACGAGCATGATCTTACATCTCACGCTGGAGAAAAGACCTGGGATGCAGAGACAGCCATCCTGCGCTTTCAACAAAATCTTTTCTTCTAGATTTTTCCTAGGGCTGGAGATTTTCCTTGCCCCAGGGTGGAAAATACTACATTCCCATAACTGTGGCAGGAGCAGGGGACTCAGGTTCACAGCTGTTCACGTGAACCCACACACACATAGGGAACACATCTGTCAGCATTTGGCCCAACACGTCTGCACTGGAACCCAAAAAAATGTACAAGAAGTATCACACAGTGCAAAACAGAGGTGTGACCTAAATTCTGTGTTGTGCACCAGCCATCCCCCTTTTTTAAATTGCTCACCACACCTAAGGCAGCCACAGAAAATACAAATCTCTGCAATAAAAAAAACTTTATTGAGAGTTAATTCCACTGCAAGGGTACTTGTTTTAAAGTGACGTGTAGGCTTTGCTGTCCCAGCTATCTAACCCGTGAGTGCTGTTGGGACCCTGGACCCAGAGCCACAGAGGTATTCAGGTGCTTAATTCTGGCAAATGTGTCCCTTTCTTTCCCAATGAAATCAGTTCTTCTGTTCTGTGCCGCTTTGTGAATGTGGATCGAAGGTATTAATCACCCTGAGGAAGGGATTTTGGGTACTGAGTCTTTCCACTGCCTTGAATGGGAGCAGGACTGAGCTCTCATTGCCTGATTAGGAAGGTAATTTGAGGCCATTACCAGCAAAGGCAGGAGGAAGGAGGTCTTCTAGCAGGGCCTGAAACCTTCTCCCTCCAGCCCCATGTTCACTGCTGCCCTTGGATTTTAGGGGCTTTTCATTCTAGCAAATATATTTTATGAACCTGATGTACACTTAGCTAGAACAATCCCACACTGGGATCCAATTTCAGACCTACAAAGGTTGATTTATCCTTTTTCAGGCTATGTACTCATTTGAACTAAAATTACCCTGCTGCCAGCCTTCTTGATAACAATTACATCTAAAGAGAGAGAACCACTGAACTTCATGTATTGGTAATGGTCTTTCCATCTATATTTTTCCTTGGGGATAAAGTTGTATGGGAAAATTAGACACATTAGTCTAGGAAAAATAGTGAACAAAAATACATATTTTATACTTTTAAAAAGTATCCTCATGCTACCAATTAGAGACATTATTTAATGCAGGTATTTTAGCATTATGGTGCCAGTCTGTATATAAAACAGAACAAAACCATTTTTGATAGTTATTTAAGGGCATCCTAAATACACTCAAGAATAGTACATTTTAATTTTCAATAATGCCAGCAGACACAAGCATTCAGATTTTAGCATAACCAGCAGGAAAACTGTTTGATGTTTTAATTATGTCCCAGAAAATGCTGAATGTGTTATAAAAGAAATCTGAAGAGGGGAGGGGGAAAAAAAGGTTTTTATTACTGCTCAAGAGGAAGGACGTTTTACAACATAGCATTAAAAATGTAAAATGGAATAAAAAAGAACTCGGATAGTCAAAACTTTGTCTGCAACAAAGTAGGCCAGAGAAGCACAATAATATGTCTGTTAGAAGCAGTCAGCAGTGAGAAGTGAAGGAGAACATTTACATAGACACAGGGCTGAAGGAAAGGAAAAGCCTTAAAATAACCCCAAAGTCTTTTAAATCATGTTTAAGACTAGCCAGAACCCGGTAACCATTCCCAACAAGGCGTCTCGGAGGATTTCAGAGTTCCTGATTAATGTGGTGACCTACTGCTCTCTGATGCAATGCATTTAAAACCCAGCTGGGTATTCGCACTCGGGATGAGGCTGTTGGGACTTCCTGGGGCTCCATCCTGCTGGCACCGGGGTCAGGCTCCGCAGCAAGACTCAGGAAAGGTGTCCCCGAGGGAGGGGAAAAACGAGAACCTGAATTGTTGGGAATGAATTGAACCAGATGTACAAAGCCCCAGCAATTCAAGCAGCGATAGGAAGTAGTGTGTGGGGGGGAAAAATCGCCGAGGTTTAACTCTTCCTGCCCTTGGCAGGTGGAGGAGGAGGACGAGAGGGGACAGCGCTGCCACGTCCCGTGTCCCCAGTGCAGGGACCAGCGCAGGGTGGCAGAGCCACTGCGGGATGGGGCTGCCTGAGGGGTGTGGGCAGCCAAAGCCTCTCCTCTGCTCATCACGCCCCTGGCAAGCGCAGGACACGTTGCTGGTCCTTGCACACCCATATATCCACAAATTCACTAATTTCTGACATCCAACTTTTTCGCCTTCCTACTCTTGTGAGCTCCTTTAAGAAAGCAACATCTTCCATTTGGTTCAGATATATAATTTACGTCGTGTCGATATATTTTTATCCCAAGGAATGTTTACTTCTGATTTTTTAAAAATATCAATACAGTAAATTTTTGTATGTATATTTATACTCACATACATATACAACACATATGAAAGGCAGGTCCGTGATTGCACTAGATAGATACATCTTAGTGCCATTGATGCTTTAAAAAAGCCAGCACAAAGCCTTCTGAGGCTATGGCTTGTTAAAAAAAAATAACCCTTTATTGATAAAATCATAAATTATGTATCTAAACAAAGCAAACAAAAAAAAAAGCCTGTTTTATTATGTAGTTGATAATGTCAAGATGATGAAAGATTTTGGAGTCAGATGTCAATGAAACAGTGCTGTGAAACCTCCTTGAGCAGAATGGTATTTCAAAATGTCCAGTGTCATGCCTGGGTATTATGATATATGTTTCTTATTTACCATCTCAGTTCTTAGAGCTTCTGTGCTTTTGATATCTTCACTGTTTGCTTAAACTCTGTATGCGAAAACAAAGCTCAAATACAAAGCTGGAGTATTAAGATTAAAGAAGAACTAGGATTCCAAGATTAAAAAGGGAGATGAATGTCTCTTGTAAACGCGTATTGTTATTCTGATTTTAGAGGCTTTTTGGCAAAGATTAAAAAAAAAAAAAAAAAAACCAAAAAAAACCCAGCATAGAAAAAGAAATAGTCCAAAACGCTTTTAAAAGCATGCCTAGTAGAAAAGTCTTCCTCCAGCTGTAAATGAGCCACACTGTGATGCCCATGACAAAAGTTACTGTTAGAGGGAGCAGCAAAGTCCCAAATGGTGCAGTTTGGATGTTTTTCCCTTATTGCACCCTATTCTCCTATGTCCTTTCTCCTTGATTACGGCCTGAACGAGCCACGGAGGGTTCGCATTCCCGGTGACAATCCAGAGAGCAGGGGCACGAGGAAGGTGGATGCTCTTCCCCGAGGCCAGGCAGGTGCTCCGTGCTCAGGTGCAGTCTCCCAGTCCCTCTCACGGCCCTGGGGTGATTCCCAGGCCACCCGGAGACACAGACACCTCTAGCCCGCAGCTCTCAGGCGCCGAAATAGTCCCTCAGCACCAGGCATCCAGGCTGCCGATTTCTCCTCCCCACCTTCTCATCCCTCCCCCATCAGGAGTGGAACTTGTTACCAAGAGAGCAGCTGGCATTGTTATTCGATGCTGTAAACTTTCACCTTTCGAATAGTATTTCTGTGTCTGTGTCAAGGCTGGGAGTCTAAGAGTTCAGGGAGACAAAAACTTGCTTGACAAGCAAAGGTTTTTCTTTAAAGAAGAAGAAGAGAGGGATAAAATGCTTCAGACTCGCGGGAATAGGTGAAAGCGACAGAGGCTTGAGACCAAGATCAGAAGTGATCCCGAGCGATCTGTCGTTGGAGGATGCTGGGAGAGGGACCGGCACTGCTCGCCCCGGAGAGCAGGCGATGGAACGAACACCTGTCAGCTGGCGCCGGGTCCGGGGCGAGGCGTCAGCCGGGGAGCCGGGAGACGACCGAGTGCTTTGGATTCTATTGCTTCCTACGGCGTTTTTTGCTTATTGCCGTTGTTTGCACTTGCTTCTGGCCACGGCCGGAGAGGAGGCGATGCGGACCGGCTCCTCGGGTGGGACAGCAGCCAGGGGCTCCTTGCCTTCCCTGCAAATGGTGCTGAGCAACCCCCGGCTGCCACGCACGGAAAGCGGCCGCGGATCACCGGGAACTTACGGGCTGCTTCTCACTTTCTCTTTCTGTGTGTTTCACCTTTTTTGACTTGTGAACCATGAAGTGTTTTCCAGAGGAGTACGTCCCTTTTGAAATGCACATTCTTAAAGTGCTGTACAGCATAAATGGACTTGTTTTTCTTAGCCACCTCTCACAGACACCTTAGAAGTAGACCACAGAGCTCCCCAGAGGTCTGCAGACCCCCGGGTTGAAAACTAACACTCTAATGTTAATCCTTTCAGCTGCCCAGTCCAAGAAATGTGATTATTTTGCAACTGAAAGAACGGAGACAAAGAAAGGTGATGCCAGAAAACAGGAATTTTAAAAGCGCTGCTCCCATCTAGGAGCACAAACACGGCTGGAAGTGAGGGGTGGTTTTCCTACACGTCTAAAAAAAACTATTGAAATCACTCTCAAAATGTTCCCCTTTCGTTAGTTGTCTAAATTCACATCCATAGGTGCTAAGTGCTGACAAATCCCTCTGACCTCAGAGCCGTGTGTGCCTGCCCACCCCCCACGAAAATCAGACGGGTTTAGACCCTTCTGAAGCACCGGCCGTAGGTGGGCCGTGAAAGGAAACAGTGCCAGGTTTTGGATGAGATACTGAGATTTTAGAAATAGTTGATGTTCATACACACTGGGAGCACGTCTCCACCTACTCTCCTGGGATTCCTCTCCCTTAAAGTGGAGCACAGTTTGAAGACTTTGATTCCTGCAAGTATATTCAAATTAAATTTGGCATTCACAGATTTGTAGATTTTTGAGGCCAGGAGTGCATCCTTTCTTCACCCATTTTTCCCTGCATTCAACCCAGTAACTTGCATCTGACTAGAGCACAGCTTTTGTTTGATTAAAGCACATCTGCCAGAAAAGTGTTCAGACCTGATTTGAAGACATCAGGAGAGAGAGACTCCACCTCTTCCCTTGGTGGTTCATTCTAGTGGCTAGTCACCCTCAATGTTAAATATTTGTGCCATTCTTGCTAGATTAAAGAGCATTTCAGTACGTGGCATTCCTATGAGATAATGCTTGCAATGAAGTAACCTTTTAATCTTCTTTTTGATAAATTAAACAGTGTGAGATCTTTAGGTTTTGCACTGTCAAACATTATCTACAGTCAGTAAATCATTTCTGTGTCTCTTTTCTGAGCCTCCTCCAATTTCATAATGCCCTTTTTTAACATGACAACTGGATCCCACAGTCTAGCATATGCTTGCCTGCGGTGTATTCTAAAACCTGCTTATTCTTTTCTTTGCCAAGAGAGTGAGAATCACCCCACCTAAGTTTAGCCAAACTAGAAGTTCTTGTATCAAAAAATCAGCAAAATTTCAGCTCATCTGCCAGGATGCCTCTGTAGTCATCAGAGATAGATGGACACTTTTGAAGGGAAGGCTTTCCCATTTATGTAATTTTGCTTCAGGGTGTATCAGAATACCTTTTCTTAGAATTCTTCCCACCTTGCCAAGAGACTCGTGTGTTGCAAGTGCTACCCCCATATCATCAGCACTCTCTTTTCTCTTCCCAGGCTCTCTTTTCTCCCATACCTGTAAACCAGCAAACACTTTGAGAGAGCAGGTCAGAAATGTTTTCAAAGAGAGGGAAATTTCCAAAAAAAATTTGCAGAGATGTTCTAATGTGGACATAATTTTTACTGAGCCTGATTCATATGCATGAGGCTACTGATGTTTACTGACTGAATCCACTCAAGAAAACATCAGCTAGTTGCAGACAGACCAGTGCTAGTCATTGCAAATATTTGTTAAGGAGAAATCCCATTCAGTGATGACTCTGTGCTGACAAGTGTATTTTGGAGATCTGCCAAGTAGCCAGCTCTTCACCCATTCATCCTGTGCCTTATCAGTATTGCAAATTCCAATATTTCAATTGAAACAGTATGTGAATTAAACTTAACAGCAATTCCATAATTATCTTGCTTAAGAAATTCATTATAAAGTACCTCTAATCTTCATTTGCATTTTTCAGTCTTTTTTCTTACTCATTTCAATTTATTTTGATTAATTGGCTCTTTTGAGCCAACTGCATATGTTCCTTGCTTGGACTCTCCTGTTTGTATCATTGGTGCAACTCTAGGTGTCTAGTGACCACAGTCTTTCATGGTTGTAACTAATTAACTCCTGGCAGTCAGGAATGATGCACCGAATCTGTACATTTCTCATAAAAGGAATTATCCTTTATAAGTCTTTTTCTCTCTCTGACATATTTTTGTCAAGAAATCCAAGTAATGCTTTATTTACCAGCTGCATGAGACCTCTAGCATATGCCTCCCAAATTGAGGACCCCCTAACAGTGCAATTGTTCCCCTTGCTGTGTTACACAGAGATCTTAAGGAGAAACATGTCCTGTTTTCTGGTTTGATTTAGTGGTCTACAAAGCCTCCTACCACCACCACCTCCCGAGCCTTCTGAGTCAGCTAGGTGATTGAAGAGGCACTCGAAGTCCTGGTGTTCAGTCTGGGCTCTTGATAGCTAGAAAACCAGATAATGGTGCTTTCACTGTTCATATTTCACCTCTTTTTCCCTTTCTGTTGTTCCTGAACAGGATGAGATGGCTCCAGGAAACAGCACCACAAAGTCAGCAGCATGAAGTGGATGATGATGTGGTGACATTTCCTGAAAGTCTTCTGCTGCTGATATTTCGTGAAGGGTCTTGACAGTGTGATGGCATCCCACAGCTCCGTGTGCATCTTCAGGTAAGTGCACAGTGTACCCACAGGCCAGCCAATCACAGGATCAGAGGAGTTAAAGGCAGGAAAAGTCTGTCAGATCATGGAGCACATGCCCCTGCCAGTGTGTGCTGTTGTTCCTGCTCCAGGACATGTCAGATCTCAAACTGAGACCACTACTGATCTCAGCTAAAGGGCCAGAGGGAGCTGGATGCACTTTTCCTTCATTTTGTTTTGTTTTGCTTTTGAAACCTGGCATTCTCAGTGGTTCAGAAAGACTTTCTGCTGTGTGCTAGTGGATGGAAAGCTAAGCCCAACACTTGAATCTGGTTGCTGTGCTGCCCTGGCTGGTGGTGAGTGTGGGTCAAAGCAACTCACTTTTTCCACCTTTCCCTGAGAGTGAGTCATGATGGACACTAATAAAGTGAGCCTTCTCTCCTCATCCAGACAAGTGGGTTTTTTCTGAGAGAGTCTTTATAGAGTGCAGGCAGAAATCAATCCCCACACAAGCTAGAGAAAAGAACCCAATAACACCCAGGACTGTGAAACCTGTGGCACAAAAATCACAGTGATCAAAGTCAAGTACTTCAATAGCTTTAGGCAAAAATATCTCCCAAATCGCGTTGTCTCTTTTTGACATCTCCGCTGGTGCCTGGGACGCACAGAGGAATGGGAAGGCAGCCATGCTGATGAACACCACAATGACAAGGACAAGTCCCTGAAGGAACAGCATTTGGGCCCAGAGCTAAACGAGAAGGGTTGGAAAGGAGCAGAAGTGGGAAGGCTTAGCTGGTGTGAGAAGAGTGGATGAGAGAGTGAGCAATGCTGTGGGTGAGAGGTGGGAGGTGGGAGGAGGAGATAATTGCAGGGGAAGAAGGAGTGGGAGCCAGGGAGAGTGGCTATGGCTATAACTGGAGGAAGCACTTGAGAAAGGTTGGTGGAGAAGGATCAGAAGGAGCGAGGCAGGTATTTTATGTGTAGTGAGTGGATAGGAGCAGAGGGGCTGGCAGGGTGAAGGTAAGGAGGGGGACTGGAGAGTTGGAGTCAGATCTATGTGATCTGTGTAAGCCACAGCTCACCTCTGTATCCTTCCCACTACACCCCATCTGGGGAGAGCACAGCCCTTCACAGAGCTGCACTGGGAGTGATGCTCAAAGACTCATTTGTCTGGGCTGGGTGAAGACAAGGCTGTGCTGACTCCGTGTCCTCTGACATCCCCAACCTGTCGAGCTTTGGTGTCAGTAACCTGCCAGTTGTGCAGCAGAACTGCTGTCGTGTGTTCTGTGATTCTAACACAGCAGGAAGTGTGCATTCAACTCCAGACACAGCACAGCAACCCAGCCTTGAAAGTCACAGTGCGTTCAGTTTCCTGCCTCTCTGTGCAACTTTTTGTGACACAAGTTTAATTCAGCAGGATGTTTGCAGCTACTGATTTTTATTCTCCTTTCCTGCGGTTCATTTAGAGCCTTACTTCTGCCTGCTTAGCAGGTCCTTATCTCCCACTGAACTAGCAAAACTTCATGTGAGACAGGTCCCTTGAAGAGCAGAATTCACTTCACATGGCTACAGAAGACCCCTAGGAAATTTGGTCCATTCATTTGTGGACCAGAAGAAACACTGTGACCACGGCTACCAGTCAGGGAGCCAGACTTCTCTGTCCCAGCTTGCAGGGCTCCTGCTATGATCCATTCGGAGTGCACTATTCCTCAGGCATGAAGACAGCAGTGCCGCAACAAGCAGTTGTTGGAATCTAACAAATCAGAAAAAAAAAGGTAATAAAAAATCAGGGTTTAAGGTACATTACAGTTGTTGTGGATTTCTGACTTTTATGGGGCAAATTTGGAAGTGCTTCTACTCGAATCTGAAGTACATTGAGCTGAATGGCAATCGCTGCAAATTATGAAGATTCAAGCAAGCTTCTCTATATTTGTGTGAGGCCTGATTGTTTCTTCCTCTTGCCCCATATTATTTGCTGTACAAATCCATTAGCATTGCTTTTTCTTGCTGCATCCAAGATACCACAGTCTATCACTTGAGCTATTCACATTACATTTTATCCTTTCTTTGGAAGACAATCTTGTCTTCAATCAAAGACCTCTTGACAAAAGGAAATAGGAACAAGAACTTGAGATGGCATAATGCAGCAAAGTGCTTTCTGTACACCTGCATAATACAATTCAGTCTGCCTTTACTTTCAAAATCATGCTGAAAGATTTCTGTTGTTTACATTTGTTTGTGTGTGCCCCGACCCATTGCTCATTTAACCTTGAGGTTCCCTGCATTCCTCCTTTCCCCCATTGCTTCCCTTGTCTGTACCTCCAGCAGTTATTATTTCCTTTGTTGGTAGCAGTTTCTGTAATTGTGTTGCTGCAGCCAATACACAAGCATTTCTTTAGTCCTTTTTCATACCAAGGAGGCTGAGTGCAACAGTCAGGTGGGTGTAAGTATTTTAGATGATTTGTCAAACAGAATCTAGTGTCTCATTTTTAGAACATCTTCTTTAGGGCCGGTGATGAAGGGCTTTAGATTGGTTCAGGATTTTTTCTGTAATGAAAGGATATATTTGAGGGGAAAAGTACTTAAAAATCAAAGGTATGATGGGAATGACGGTGCAGAACTGGAGTTCCAGCAAGGTCTGCAGCTGATTTGAGTTGAGTCATGTTGTCCTTTGAGAGCATGCTGGACAGATTCCCTATGGGAAGCAAGGGAGGCAGGAATTATTGCCTTCCTATGAAAAGGTAGCTCTTACAGCTCCTGCAGGGCAGGTGGAAGCCATGCTGTGTTATTGACACCCACCTCCTTAGGCTGTTCCTGCTACAGATCTTGCTTTGGGTTTTACAGAGGAGCACAGTGAGGATACATTTGCCATGTCCCAGCCATCCCCTCTTCTTTTTCAGACTCCACCGGGTCCTTTATACATTTCCCAGTGTGGCTGGTAAAACTGTGGTCACTTCTTCCTTTTTCAAGTTGCTTTGTGACTATTTATTTGCCATCTCATGTGTAAACTTAAAATCCTATGGCTGATCCAAAACATGTTAACTTTGTTGGAATCTGAGCTGTGATGAGGTAGGGTTTTGTAGGCTGGTTTCCTAGTTCACCTGAGAGGCAAAATGTGGGGAGGAAGTCTGAGGGCAAGTCCAGAAGCAAGCACATCTTTCCTCACAGAAAAGTCCCTTAAATCCTCTAATCTCCACTTCCCAATCATGTATATGTGCATCCACAAAACCTTGTTCATGCTGGTGTATTTGAGACAGGCAGAAGAATTTATAGCTGATCTTTTTTTGCTAACAGAGTAATATTGAGGGATCACCTTTTTGATACAACACTCAAATGTGGTTTCCCAGATATTCTTTGGCCAGAATGTGGTTCCAAGCAAGTAGCTCTAAATGTCCCCGTGTTCATTGCTGCCCCTGTGCTGGCATCCTGAGACTGCTGAAGCCGCATATGAGTGGTCAGGAATAGCACTGGGGATGGATCCCATGTTTAAGGATGGAAACCTCAAATGATCTATAATTTGCAGTGTCCCTGATGGTGAAACCTGTTTCCACCCACACAGTTGTCAGGGTCAGAGTTATTGGAAATGCTATATATATGATTCATAAGCCCTGCTCACCCCCTTGATGACTGTCTTAATCCGTGCTTCATATTTAATCTCAGATGGCAATATGTGGAAGGAATCATTACTTCCACAGACAGAAAAGAAAGCATGAGAAGTTTGTAATTGTGTCCACTAAAAATTCCAAGTGACTTATGATTTATGGGACAGTTTATTTATTCTTCACCACTTGTGTGTATACTCCTGTACAATAACCTGTGATTTCATAGACACGCTTTCCACCTCAGAGATGTTTGCCTTTTGATAGTGAAACCAATCATTGTACAAACACACTATTTCTAATACTGCATAGTCCCCTACAGTCTGTAATAGCTGCTCACAAGTGAATCACTAATGATGATAACCTCATTTGAAGCAAAATCTGGCTGCTGACATCTTCTCTGTGTTACTTATCTCTGTGAATCTGTGCTCTGTAAGTTCACTGGAGCTGTATTGTTTTCTACCAGTGACAGACCTGACTCCTTACTGTAGTGACGAGGTACAAGCAATTCAACTCTTCTGTGTTAACGATCCTGGACCTTTATCCCTCCCTTCTTTCCTCTCACTTTTTCCACCAGCAATGCCACATTTTACTTTCACACTTCTCTGTGATCCACTGACTCCCTGACTCCACATGGGATAAAATAGTGTTATGCATTCCTGTACCAACCAGCTTGACACAGAGACTTGTGGGAGGCAGGGGACTGTTGGGAGTTTATGCCTCTCAACAGAGGCTTTTGCTGTGGGTGCAATTGCAGAAGCACCTACGAAAATACCTCAGTGGTGTTGTATTGCCCTGGATGAGACTATAGATCCTTTGGAGAGACAATTCGTAACATAATCAGGAAATGATAGGAGTTATTTTCTTTTTCCATTCTTGCTTCTCTAGCTAATTGTTTTTCTCTCTTTAAACTTATCTATAGACTTACAGTCTCACCTCAGACTTGGGAGCCAGCACAAAAAGCTCTTACCCACCAGGTGGCATTTTCTCACATGTCCAGCCTTAATTCTAATGTGAATGCTTTGTACATGTAATTATAAAACTGAGGGCCAATAAAATGCACCTGTAGAGCAGAAACTTGACTGTTCTCAATTCTGTTCTAATTATCAAGCCTTACAGCAAAAACTAGGTTTCAAAGAAAACTTTCTGTACAGGCCTCAATAGAGTTAAAGGAGAAACATTTTAAGTTGATGAGCTGACACTTGTAGAAGCAAATATATTAAATAAATCATGATTCGTTTTGGGGCTAAATCTGACTTACATCAACTCTGGAAAAACTAGATCCTAATGAGTGACAGTTTGGTGTTTTCTGTCACTTCCTACAGTAATGGCCCCAAGCTGACACTGCTCTGTGGGAGTCTAATACTTCTGAACAAAAGTTTTTTTGGAGTGAGATAGACAAGGTAGAAATCCCAAGGTGACTGGAAGGAATGTCTAATGACTGGAAAGACATATTTACTGGCAGACTGTATGTAAGCTGTGACAGTTGACAGGGCTTGATTGTAATAAATATAGTTGATGAAGAGAAGGCTGACAGGTGAGGACAGAGAGAGAAAAAGAGTCAAAAGATCTGCATTGGCTGAACCCTATTAATGGTAAGTTGGTAACAAAGCCCAGAGTCATAAAAGAAAACAGGTATCGCAAACTGATGTCTAAACAGCGAAATGTGTAGGACTTGCAGGTTTCTGTAACAAGCTCAGATTTGTTGACCTTTCTTCTAGTTATTTTGTAAGTGGTGTTTTCGGTTGATATTTCAGCAGGCAGGCACCTGATATTTTTAAACACTGTGTATGATTAATCATGTAACAGAATAAACCCTGATCAAGGTCATAATTATTGCTTCAATCTCTAACTTTTGTTGCTTTGATCAGAGGATTTGATGTTGGAAAATGTGCCTCCACAGGCTGTGAAGGAGGAAATCTTGCTGGAGATCTGTTCTGCTGAAAACAAAAAGGATTCTTGTAAAAGAAATTAAGCAACATAAAACCTGAAAGTGTTTCTTTAAATGCAGAGGCTCACCACACACACACACACACAAACACACACACATACACACACACACACACATACACACACAGAGACACATATGGAGTGATTGACCCTGAAAATGGAAACAACTCTGGCATATTAAATCATGACACTTTATAACTGACTGGTCAGAGTTTCAACAATAGGATTTCCAATGAGCTCTGCGCTTTCTTCCCCCAGGCAAATGTCACACACTGAAACTAAACAGGATCTTTTTTTTTCTTGTTCATCCCCACGTGCTGTTTTCTGTGCCCAAGATACAAATCTGTATTCGAAAATGCCTTAACCCTTTGGAAGGGCAACCCTCCCTCTTCATGCCCCAGGAGAAGGGAGGTTTGTGTCAGCTGTGGGACGTGGGGACCTTTTGCCTGCTTTGGTACCAGGGTCAGCCTGCATGTTTGTTGCACTCCCATTTCAAAAGGGAAGAAAGGGAAAAGAACAGTCGTAAGGGAATATCTATCTGGAGGAAAGCACTCAGGAATTGCACAAACTTAATGTAAAGGGTAATAACAAGGAACATCCCTTGTTGGCAATATCAAGTGAGAGTTTCTAAACTCTGGAAATGGGCCCATTTAACAGCAGTGTCACCATTTACTTACTTTCACCACACATGGACAGAGGTGAAAATCCCCTCACCTTCTTGCTTGTATGAAACACAAAAGCATTTGTGAAATATTTAGACAACTAAAATATTGAGAGAACTTTTCTTTTAAAAAATGCTGGTTTTTAAAGTGGATCCCCTCCTTTCCGCCCCACAAGAGGCCACCGGCTCTTTAAGTGGTGCTGTGGGAGGCACCAAGGAAAATAAAAAGAGACCATAAAGTCACGCTACAAAGACTCTCAGGGCAGCAGAGCGCTTACGTGTCAATCACAGCAATGCTCCCTCTTTGCCTGTCTCCCACACGGCACTGGATCCAGCCACTCTGCTTCTCACTGCTACCTGTTTGGAATTGCAGGATTCAGAGCCATGGTTTGTCAGCACGGGAGTTGTCAGCCTAATTGGCACGTCCACAGACACTTTATACACTGCTCTAGTTGTCAGTGCCCGCTTACACCGCTATGCACGTCTTGAAGGTGGGCATGAGGGTGTCCTGTCAGGTAGAAGGCTCTCCACACTAGCACACAGATGCTTTCTGGGTCGATACTAAAATAATGTTTGGACCTGATGATCTTAAAAATAATTTCTAACCGTAATGATTCTATGATATCCACAGACACTTTTGATCTGTCCTTTGTACGCTGGTGTATTGCATTCCAGGACATACACCTGCACCTCATCTGCTGCCCTGTGCATGTGATGTCAAAGTGAATCTCTGGTTGTTTACTTCAGTGGCCATCCTTTGATACTCAGGCAGAAGACGGGGCATCGTTGTATTTAAATAGAACAAATACACTTAATTGTAAATCTGTAAATACAAATACACACAGATTTTCTGCTCTGAAACCTGGACTCGTGAAATCTGAACTCCATCTCAACAAATTTCTTGTGTAGTGAAGGCCTTGAGCCAGGCAGCTGGAAGTTGAAGACAAAGAAAGTGATATGTAAGCTATGCTGTAACCCTTGATTTTGTTTGTTTTTAATACATGTTTATGTTTTTCTGTACATACATCACCTGTGGTTTTTTTGGTTTTGCCTTCTGCCGAGACTTTACCACAGCTTTAAGCTGGTGAGAACATGGAAACTTCATTCACTCAAAAAGCAGTGTGTTGGAGCCAGTTTAAGTGCTATAGATGCCTTGCCTTTGATTTGTCATCTCCTTTAGGCTCCAGGACACATTCAAGGTCAGTTCCTTGTCAGAAGATGTAAGTAGAAGACAAAGCAGGAATTAAAATCTTCATGGGGTGTGTCTTCTTTCATATGGAAACCTCATTAAAGTCAACATGACTAAGACAATTTCCTGCATCAGGGTCAGCCTTTCATTTCAATGCTGAAAATGTTAAGAACCGTGTTTTTAAAGTGAATATAACATTAGCACAGGACACATTTTTTTTAGTGTTTCATGGCCTAATCAAAATACCATTGAAAGTAAAAACTGAATCCAAATATCAGGGAAATTTTTCTGAGGTTAAATTCACAAGGAAAGAGAATATTCTCCTTCTGGAAACTGGGGATACTCTGCAGAGTGAAATGCTATTGCTGAGACAGGGTTAACCTTGCATCTCTGGGGCTTTTGGGTGGAAGTCATATAACTGTTCTACCACATATTTTGCATCTTTGAATTTAGACTGATTTTAGATATCTTCTGAGAGCCATGTTGCCCAAGAGGGCAATAATCAGCAGTCCATTGTCTATGGCACAAGATCTGTTATAAGGAACTTAATAATGGTTCTAAAGGCTGTGGATCTCACTTGAGACAAAACTTGTCTGAACCTACACCTGAGAGAAGACTTACAGAAAGAGCAGAACCACACTGATCTTGTGATTGCTAAAGTCTGAAGTAGGCCAGGTCCTGCACACTGGTAAGAATGTTTTTTACAGACTGTTCATGCAACCGGGATAGGGATGAAGATTGTTAATAACCCTTCTATGTAACTTCTGTTCTGAACACTTCATCTGGTTCCCGATGAGGATAAGAACCTTGCTAAAAAGATTTGTAGCTTTCCAAGCTTTGCATACATTTTTCCCTGCAGAAATTTTTCAGTGTGTTCAGACCTCTTCCTTCAGTTTAGATTCTCTCTAAAAATATTTTACAAGTTGGAAAAAAAACAAACAAAAAAAATCCCTTTTGTATCATAACTATAGAATTCATAATAATCCAAACTAAAGCTTCAGCTAGAATCACAGCTATGTGCGGCACCAAACACAACATGAGGGATGAGTCAGTAGCACTGGCATAACGTTTACAATTGTATTTAAGTTGTTAAGAGAAAAAATGTGGTTTTGTTGCCACAGTAGGTGCAGGATAATGCCCAGGACTTCAGCTGCAAAACTCCTGTTTTGTCTTTTGCTATTTGTTCATGAAAGCTTGCCAAGTGCATGGACCCTCATTAAATGCCTTGCTGTTGTAATAATGGCATGAGAACACCCAGCAAGTTTTTTGTGCCAGGGGAAACTTCTGTGAGAAAAAGAAGCAAGTGCACGATTCTGTGCTTTCAACAGACACCATTGAGAGCTGTGTTTGGGGACTGATGTGTCAGCTGCTTATCAATACAGCCATGGAATTGAATACATCAGGGAAGCTTTAAGAAGAATGGGAGAAATAGAAAAAGAATGTAAGAATAATGGGGCAAAATTATTTCCCGTGTTAAATGTGCTGAAGCAAATGTAGTTTCATCAAGGAGAAGTTTGCACTGTTGTGTTCCAGGCTTCTCGTTCGGGTTGATTACATGGCAGCATGGAATTGATTTCTTGAGCTTAGGACAGTTGGCAAACTTGACTAGACTTAAAATGAACCTCTTTGATTCTGTCTACAAAATTACAGCAGATTTGATAAAGTAAAGATGTATCCTTTGAAGTATTCCCTATCAACATAAGTGCTAAGAACACTTGAGCGAAGGAGTTTTAACAGTTTTGAAAGCAGTAGCAAAAGAACATCAATGAGGATTGCAGCTAAGGGCATGCCCACGAGGCACTATACTAACTGCATCTATCCTGCAGGCAATAAGCAATTGCTAAAGATTCCAGACTTTTTAAAGTTCATAGTTCATCTCATAAAAACTTTACTTCCAACTTATGATAGGTTTTTGCTGGTTGGGTTTGTCTTTCAGTAGACGACTCCAAGAGCAGGCCTTACCAAGTAAATCTACGTAAGGACATGAAGAAACTTTCTCTTTTTCGTGTGTCACATGATGATTGCAAGGTGTGAAGTGTAATCATGTCCTGTTGTACCCTGTCTCAAGAGCATGGAAGCTATAATTCTTCCAGGCACTTCAACACCAGAAAAGCATTAGTCCAAATGCTTTGTGGGTTCAAGCCCACATCACAGAAGAGAAGGGCTGCCCTTCACATTGCAAATTTCTCATGAGTGCTGGATTAGAGATGCCCATGTTGCTGCAAGATGTTTTTCCTTGAGTAGGAAACAATATGAAGGACAGTTAATGATCCAGTGGTAGTTTCAGTTAGGCCAGATATCTGCTTTGCAGCTCTGATTCTGCTGGCCCATCAACGTCAATGCTCTGACTGCCGTGCTCTTATTGCTTGTGTTGGGCAAGTTGCTGTGCCTTGCAAATTTATCATTAGCAAGGATGAACACTAGGAATAAATAACAGAAGGATCTGGACAGAAACAAGATGAAAACAAAAGTTGGTTTTAAACAACAAATAAGATCTGAGTTGCTGGCATTTGGAAATGAGTCACTGAGAAACTTGGATATTTAATTTGGGCAGTAGAGGAGACGTAATTAAAAAGTTTTTACTTTTTAATGCAGATTTCATACTGGTGATACTGGGTAGATTTCAGTGCAACCACAGCAAATTAGTGATAGCCGCAGTTATGACAATTAGGGTTCTTAAACCATGATCATGTTACTGTGGCTTAATGAACTACTGTATGTCAGCTGAGCTGAGGGAAGTGGCACATGTATGCCCTTTGCCCAAACACGTGGGGAGTGAGTCAGTGTAAACCTCTTCCAGCCAGTTTTAAGCAAACACCACAGAGCAGTGGACAAATAACACGTACAGTCAGTTGCTGGTGCTCAGCTGCTGAACAGACTGCAGTAATTAAAAATATCTGACTTCTTAGAGAAAAAATGGGAGAAACGTGTACGTTTTGTTTCACATCACCTAGCATATTTCCCCTAGACATGTGGTTCCCAAATTCCCTTCATAGTTGTACTTTCCCAAGTTAGATGAAGGCATTATTTCCACAATGGAGCTGTAAGAGAAAGAATAAAAAGTGATTGTGACAGAGAGCAGCTGGAATGAATTCAAGATTAGCAAGGTGTGAACAACTGTTTTCACCATGAGCCTGATCCAAAGGCAGTGGACTCACCAAGGCGGTTTTCTGTTGACTTCAAGAAGTTTGGTGTCAAACCCAGCTTCCACAGTTTAGGTAAGAATATGTCAGGAAAATATTATTTGTTCTGATGTACATTTTTCCTGGATGCCATGACAGCATCTGCCTCATAAATGCCCACCATAATAATTAATAATAGAAGCACACAAGGGATAACAGCTTTAAACTGAACGAGGGTAGACTTGGATTAGATATTAGGAAGAAATTATTCACTGTGAGGGTGGTGAGACCCTGGCACAGGTTGCCCAGAGAAGTTGTGGATGTTCCATCCTGGAAGTGTTCAAGGACAGGTTGGACAGGACTTTGAGCAACTTGGTCTAGTAGAAAGAAGGTGTAGGCCTAGGAGAAGGTGTACCTGCCCACAGCAGGGGGGCTGGAGTTAGCTGAACTTCAAAATCCCTTCCAACCTAAATTATTCTATGGTTCTATGAAATTAATACTTTTTTGACCTTCGTGCTTTTCCTGCGTGAAGCTCTACCTTGCTCAATACTGAAGTTTTACTGCTGATTAGGTATCACTTTATTCATTCACTGAAAGCTAATAAAAATTGGCTGATTAGACAACCCCAGGCAGCACATCTTAAATAGTCATTAAACAATCATTACAGATAGAAACAGCTACAACTGGCTTCTGTTGAAACGCTGCTGATTATTATATAATCCTTTTTCAAGTCAAAATGAATGCATAATGAAAGCACAAAGCAAACAGTTTGAAAGTTCTGAGCTGGCTGCGCAAAGCTATAATGTATCAACAAACCTCTAAATTAATGCCCAATTCAGTAGATGAGCGTTGAAGTACAGCAGAAGAAGTAATTGAGGAAAAAGTATGGAACCATGAGCATCAGTGAAGTGACCTTCTTCTGAAATAACTTCATCTAGAGCCCTGCCGAAAACCGTTCCAGCTCCGACCCAAAGACACGTGTCTGGTGTCAAGGAGTAAAGGTGGGTACACGGTTCTGGTGTTTCTTATTGTTATTACAGATACTGTTATTTACAGAGAGTCACATTAATCTGTGCAGCTGAAGACAGACAAACTTTGAGATAAATCCGATACAGGACCAAAACACTGTGAATTGACTCTTACCTAGAAATATTTCTGCTTTTCACAGACTCCTTAATGAAATTTAATAAGGAAACCCTCAGATAAATAAGGATACCTTCTGATCCTTATTATACTGGTATAAATTTGGAGCAACTTCAATGAAAACTAGTGGAATTGTTCTGCATTTACTAACAGTGCAAATGAGCACAGAATGAAAACCAGAGACTTTGAGAAGCCTTAAGCAAATAATTCAGCTTTCTGAATTGAGATCACTTATTAAGGTTATAGTACAAAAGTCTGTCTTCCGCCTTCTCTGTAATAACATTTTTCTTAATAATCCTTGCTTAATCTTTGCATATTCTGCATGAAATAAATGGTCAGGATGTTTAAGTTTCCACCCTGTAGCACCTGCAAATTACAGGCCAGACCCATTTGCTTGATTGAGGCAAGCAAGAGTCATTACCACATAGGGCAGCTGATCTTCCCCCGCTTAAACACCTGCAAATGCAGGTCATCTGGGAGTTTGAACCTATTAAGGTTCTTATAATTGAGACAAGGGCAAAATAGTTTGTAAAATGGTACATGAACAGAAAGAAGAGAGTGAGGGAGAGAGAAGGAGAAAGACACTCTGGTTGGATGACAGGAAATCACATAACAATATTTGCAAGTGAGCTTTGGGAGCATGGTCTTTGTAATGGGGTTAGCTAATCCAGATAGTAATAAGGATAGGAAAGTCAGCAATCATAATCATATTTAATGGATTCCAGATGGAGAAATATAATTGTTCTCATTATCATTGTGAAAACTCCAAGGAAATACAATCCCAAGATACTTTACCTTGACAGGCAACCAGGAACAATATCCACATCAAGTCATGGGTTTTGTAGGTAGAGTTGTCAGTTATTTCCTTTTTACAGCATTCCCTTCTAATGTAATGGTTTGATTAACCTAAGACATTCTGATGTGAGTATAAAAGCAATGTTAATGAAATGCCTGCTTAATTGACTGTGCATCTCTATACCATATGATGTGGTGGCTTACTAAATACGTTGTGGAATTAAAAAGAAAAACCAAAAGCCTTGTATATCATGAGACTTTTCCTTTGTAATGTGGTTAAAATGAAATATGGCTGTAAGCACAGGCCTTTTTGGGTGCAGCTGTTCTTTTTGTTTGGGTTGATAATTGGAACCAGTCCCATGGGCCTATTTGATGTTATCTCTTGTTTAAAACTAAACTGTCAAAGCTTATCCCCCCTGTGTACTCAACAGGGAGTAGTTCTGGGGAAACTTTCTTCTTAAGTATTTTTAACCCCTCCTCCCTGCACGCATTCTCTAAACTGAACCAGGGCAGTCATGAAATGATGTCTTCACAGGAACACTTGTACAGCAAAATATTTCTTTGTGGAAAATTGAGCCTTTTCATGTTATATGTCTTTGTAACAGAGGCCTAAAAGAAAAGATCCCACAGCAGAAGTCAGATGATCAGGATGTGATCTCTCAGCTTTAAAACAACTCTTCTCTGTACAAAGGGAGTCCTGCGCAGCATCCCCACGGCACGAGAGGAGCTCAGGGTGTGGGGCAGAGAGGCAGATGTCTCCCACAATAGGAACCAATATTTGCTCCAGGAGCACCACAACCGGGTTTCACAAAGTCACAAGCGTGACTTTGACGTGCCTGATCCCAGGCTAGTGCATTCAGGCAGCAGGGCACTGTGGAGACTTTCCAGTTGGGTTGGTCATACCTCAGGATTTTCTGTAAGGGTCATTGTGATCTTTAGATGTAACCTCAGAACAATTAGATTTACCCAAGCTCAGGAGGAGCTGGACCCCGAGTTTTGGTTGGTTTCTTGAATGGCAGGTGGTAGGTAGCAGGGAGCACGCCTGCTGCAGTCCAGCGAGGAGGCATTTTGGGTTTGCTTCACATCTTTCGTTTTCCTTTGAAGTCACTGGAAGTCTTTGGAGTTACAGCACTGAGACAAGTCGATGGTGTGATCTCAAATTAACAGCACTAAAAAGGGCAATATTCTTTTGGCCACCAGACCATTGGGTCATTTTCTTAGTCGGCTCCATTTCCGATACAATTTTGTCAAAAACCATCATGCCTTCTGCTAGATATTGCTGTTTGTACTGAACATATTGTCAGGCCTTTACACAGATAATATTATGGTACCTATGGAGCCAGCTTTAGTGGAATGGAGGAAGGAGAGATAAGAATCACTTGACAGCTGTCATTGCCATCTCCACTATCTTGGGCAAATGAAAAAGGGACAAAAGTTACAAGCTTTCTTTTTGCATTACTCTTGCATGTCCTGTGTAGTGCACTGCTCCTCTCGAATGGCCCATGTGCAGGATAAGAGAACCTTTCACAAACCCAACAGATCATTTCTGCATGTTATTCACAGTCACACTACTTTTAAAAAAGTATACCCAAACAATACACTGGTTTCTCCTCCTGCTGTCACATGCACACCTTGGCAGTGTTGCAGCTGCCTGCAGGGGTTGGAAGCCGTGTGCTGGTAATATGTTCAACTTTTATTACACAGCATTTCTGATAAGGGACAAACATCCAGTGCAGGCTGGGACCTATTCTCTTGGCCTTTGTTGCATTAGATCTTGCCTTTGTCTTAGCATCCATTTTCACTGTTTCCTTCTAGTCATTAAGACCAAATGCAGCAGTGTATCCTCATCTTCCCCAGATCCATTTGCTTCTCCCCTGTAGACTCATGGCAGGACACCTGGAAGAGCCCTTCTGAGTGAAATCAGAAGTAAAAGCTGCTGATAGCTGTAAAAACAGCAAATGAGCTTCCTGTCTTGTGCAGCACTCAATGTGTCTGAGACGCTTTCGACAAGCAGCCACTTTGCAGTCCCCTTTAGAGAGCAAGTGAGTGGAATGTTTAAGCACAGGCTGTAACCTGCAGGTTGATTTTGTGCCCCAAGAGAGCAAAGATGCTTGTGACACCCATTCGTAGAAGAGCAATGCTCAAGCTTTAGGTCCCTCTCAACATCACAAACCAGTCTCTGTAGACCTGTCATGTGTCTGAGATGGGGAATGATTCTTAGGCCCCTTGGGGGATGCCAGGACTTAGTACATTGTAGATAAATATAATTTTCTATTTAAAACCAGTACTACTGGGACTAGATGTAAGAGGGGCTGGAAAAAACCATTTCTAAAAATACAGGAAATAGCTATATGGTTACAGAAGTGAATTACCAGCTGTGGGTAATCATATAACTCACATATTAACAATGAGAATCCACTGTGTAAGGGGGAAAAACGACAATTCGCATAAGCTTGAAAGACAATAGGCCAGTTCCTGATCAGGCTATGGAAAAAGAAGGAGCAGAGAGAATTTTATGGAGGGCAGAAGAAGTAGGGAGTTGGTGCTTTGTTACAGAAGAGCCCATGGAGAAGGCAATTCTAGAAATGTCAGTAAGGGCAAAGGAAAACATTCATTTACATTTAGGAGGCACTGCTTGCAAAAGTGAGGTTAAGAGTATGGACCAGAAAAAATGTCTGGAGGTCACTTTGCTGGACTACCCCATCTGTTCATAGATTCATCTCTGGAAGCAGCAGCCCCAGAAGTAAGTCCAGTACAATCCATACAACACTTGGCATACAAGGCTTTCACAGCAATTTTGAACCAAATCTGTTACTGGACTGCCTCACTGTTGACAGAGCACTGATTAGGCCTCGTGTGTTACAGGTGGAAAACCAGAGACATTCACCTTGTCAGCTATTGAAAGAGTAGAAACAGAACCCATCCATTTTAGCTTAGTTTTCATTAATTTCAATTAGTCATCCAAACTTCCATTTCCTGTCAGACCTTTTAGCTGCAAAGAGCCTATCTTACAGGGTTTTCCTGGTGTGTTCTGGAAAAGTTCATCTTATCTTTTTCTTGTTTTTTGTCCTCATCCCTGCTGTTGAGAGCCCAAGTCTTTCCTTTTTCTTTCTGTGGGCCTCTCCAGTGCCTACTCCTTTAAAATCTCTTCCGAGCAATTTTGACTGTTATTCTAAGCAATAGTATACGGGTTTGATCTGTGGAGCTGTGTAAAAACTGTGTTCTCAACCTGTCTCTCTATCTGTTTTTATTCTTCAGTGTTAGAGCTTCATTCTCATGGGTTTGACCAGAACAGTTGCTTTTGTGTAGTGGGACTAATTTTAACCAATCATCCAATTGTCAAGGGGTTTCTTCACTCATTTCAAGGCAGCTTCTTTATAGTATTCTCTTTGGTTCTCCTCTACTTACAGCAGAGGTTTTGCAAGAACACCACGGAATAGCTATTGCTGGAAGGCTTTTTCAGATCTAGCATGGTTTCCTTCCCAGAGGAGAGGGACATATTTGTCTTAATAGAATCACTGTGGCTCATTTTGGTGGTGCAGGCTGCTCCTAGGTCCTGCTGCAACTGAGGGTTTGCTTATGGCTTATGCTTCTCTACTCTTCCATGGCAAGCAGAATGCTTCACTACTAATCTGCAAGCTTGAGTAAATCAGGAAAGTTTCAGCCACTGACAAAGGATCTGATCCAAACTCCCAGGAAGTCAATGGAAACAACTTACAAGTTTATGTGAACAACAGTCCTCCCAAAGAACAGGACTGACAGAACTGGACAGTTATATCTGCAATTAGTGGCTCCCCCATTTCACTTTCCATGTGTTTGTTATTACAGTGCATAGCAAAATCTCTCCTCTCCTCTCCTC
>VZTG01007377.1:28986-53320 GCA_013397845.1 Melanocharis versteri | reverse complement strand
CTCTGCCACCTCCAAGCCAACGGGTGCTGCAGGGCTGTGAACTTCCCTGTCCCTGGGGTCCCCCCAAACCTCCCCCGGGACCCCCCAAACCCCCCTCAGGACCCAAGGTAGGGGCAGCACCCACAGGAACCTCTGCCACCCCCCGTGTGCTCACAGGAGCGCCACTGGGGACAAGGTGGCCGGGAAGAGGGGTCCTGGGGGCCCTGGGAGCGCCTCTTACCTGCTGGGGTGCCCCGGGGTGCCCGCGGGTGCCCCGGGGTGCTGGGACCCGCTGCTCTGCCCAGCGCTTGGCACATCCGCGGGTGCCACACTTCCCCTTCCTCTCAGCAGCAGCGCCCCGGGGAAACGGGGAACAGAAACCCGGCTGGCAGGGGGGGCACGGGGCTGCCTGGAGCGGCTCTGCGTGGCACCGCACGGCTGTGGCACGGCACAGGTGCCACCAGGGCAGGGGATGCTCCTGCCTGCGGCCGGCTCAGGCCACCATGAATTATTTGGTCTTTTCTGTATTTTTTTAAAAATTTTTTTCCCCTCGTTTTTTGGCCCTTTTTCCGCATTTTTGAACCGTCCTCCACTTTTGCCTCACTTCTCTCATATTCAGCTTCCTCCAAGTGTGGGTAGATGCTGGGGACAGGGAAGTCCCCTGGCACTGGGGCACCAAGAGGAACAAGATTCTCTAGTTTTCCAGTTGCTGCAGTCAAACTAGGGAAACTGAGGCACAGGCACTGGATTTGAAGTGAACCAGTGTGGCCTGTGCCACTTTTTAACATATTTTCCCAAAACACCCCTTGGAGGTGTTTGCTGGGCATTGCTAAGGGCCACGCCCAAGGCTACATAGGCCTTCAGTAGTGGAGAGCACCAAAAAAAGGGAGGAGCAGCCAAAAAAAGAAGGGATCCCCCTAAAAAAAAGTCAAATGAGGAAAAAAACCCTCTTTGTAAGAGGGAAACAGCACTAAACCCCCCTGCTGCTGGGTTTGGAGGGATGGGAAAGCTGGAGGAGAGGAGGAAAAATCCCTCCTGATCCCAGAGAAAAGCCAGACACTGGAGAATCCCCATCCCAACTGTACCCGGAGTCTGCAGCTGCCCACAACCCCCAGTCACACTCTGCCAGCACCCACCAATTAATGAAACCAGTTAATGAAACCAATTAATGAAACCACGCAGAGAGCCTCAGCCTCACCCAGCTGCTGTGCCCAGGGCTCATCGTCTGTCCGATGGATTATCCCAAAAATCCCTTTTCTCACACCAAACCCCCGTCACAGGAATCCCTGCCAGCTCTTGGGGCGATGGGGTTGGCACCTCCCAAATCCGTAGGAGCTGGTGCCCTGACACCACGGTGATGGGCCCCGGGTGAAATCCATCGGGAAATGAGGATTTTCGGGGGAAAAAGGGGGGTGCCTGTGGTGTTGGGAGGGGTCAGGATGGAGTCACCCTCATCCCAGGGGTTTAAGGTGCCTGCAGAGGAGGAAAAAGGATCGGGAAAGAGAAATGGGGCTGCACTGTGTCCAGATGGGGAAGAGATTAAAAATAATCACCAGCAGCCGCAAGCTTCCCCCAGCACGTGCCTCCTCCAACCCCTTTGCTTTCATTTCCTTCTCCAGTGCAATTAGCTTTAATTAACACCCTGCTATTGATTTGGAGGGGGGTTCTGCAAGCTGGATACAGTGGGAGAAGCTTTTGGCTGCGGCTGCCCTCAAATAGGATATGGGGAAGGACTTCCTCCCCTGGAAATCTTCCTCCTTGGTTCGTCCTTCCCACCCTGGTCTTTGCGGCTTGCTGGCAGGGCTGGGAAGCTGAACTGGGTGGAAGTGAAAGCTCCAGCTCAGCAAACTTCAAAGATCATGAAAGGGGGATGCTCCATCCTGCGTGTCACTTGGCCAAAGCCGCCACATCCTTGTCCCCAGACATCTCCTGGCTGGTGCCAAAATATCCCCAGTGGGGACCAAGGCTTGGATGTTTTAAGGGAAGTCTCCATTTAGTGAAGCCTGAGGGTGGAACGATGTGGGAAAATTGGGACAGCGTTGGGAATTTTGGGGTACTAAACATCGATTGTCAGGAATGGGGCACAGGGCGGTGGCAGAGCCGCTCTGTCCTTGGGTGACCATCCTTCCACACTTCAGTGCCCCATCATAAATTAGCACCTCAGGGAGGCTCTGGGCAACCTGGGCTGCGATTCCCTGCTGGAAAGGGAATGGTGGGGACAGGGAAGGTGCAACGAGCTGGCCCAGTCTCAGCTGGCCTATCCCTCTATAAATAGAAGTAGAAATAGAAATAGAAATAGAAATAGAAATAGAAATAGAAATAGAAATAGAAATAGAAATAGAAATAGAAATAGACATAGAAATAGAAATAGAAATACCCCTAAACAGAAATACACCTCCGCACATCTCTCTGCTTATACATCTCACTACATACAACCATATCTATGGCACACACACACATTGCATATTTATAATATATAAATCGCATATTTATAAATACATCTGTCTCCACTCACACGCACACACATACACAAACTTCTACAGCCCTATACACAAATACATGTCCCTGAGCACATGGAGTCACACTCATGTTGATACCTAACTCCATCCGTGTGTACAGAAATATGTTTATACTTCTATACACACATGTCTATGCAGACATGCTCATATATAGGAATATATTTATACCTCTGGGTGTATATATGCACAAATACATGTAAATATATATAAAAGGCAGAGGCCAGGCTACGGGCACCCACGGTGCCAAGAAAAACCAGGTCCCTAGAGCAGATTTAAGCACATTTATGTGCAATACAACCTCTGGCACGGGGCTGATCCCTGTGGATGCCTGAGGGATGCAGGTGCATCCTGGGTGCACCCCAGACCATGGGAGCAGAGGGACAGGGGAGAACCCACCCTGCGCCAGCCCTGCCAGGGGGATCACAGTAGGATTTCGAGCCCTGCTCCATTGTAAGAGCTGCCAAAGCTCCCTAAGAGCAAAGTCCGGCAGCTTCCATTTGGAGTGGCTCTGGGATCACCCCAAATCCCAGCCGAAGCACGGACGTTCTCTGGATCTGACCCCATTCTCTCCAGTTCTGCCTCATCCTGCCCAGTTCAATGTGATCTGTTTGGGTCCCGTCCTGCCCAGTCTGCCCCCATCCTGCCCAGTTTGGTTTGACCTTGTTGGATCCCATCCTGACTGGTTCAGCTTTACCCCCTCGGGTCGGATCCCGCCCGGTTCACTCTGACCCACCCAGGTCCCATCCTGCCCACTTGGGTCTGACCCCGTCGGGTCCCATCCTGCCCTGTCCAGTCCCATCCTGCCCGGCTCACTCTGACGCGCTGGGATCCCATCGTTTCCCGGTTCGGCTTGAACCGTCCCCCCTCCCCATTCCCACTTCCCGGCAGCGGGATGTGCCGGGAAACAGCGGGTTCACTCTGACCCTATAAGGTCCCATCCTGCCCGGGTGGGTCTGACCCTGGTGGGTCCCTTCCTACCCTGTCCGGTCCTATCCTGCCCGGTCCAGTCCCATTTTACCCAGTTGTGTCTAACCCTGTCGGGTCCCATCCTGCCCGGTCCAGCCCCATCCCGTCCTTCCAGCCCCATCCTGCCCGGTTCGCTCTGGCACACTCGAATTCCATCCTCTCCCGGTTCGGCTTGTCCCGTACTCCCGGTACGCGGCACTTACCGGAGCGGGATGCGCCGGNCGGCTCCGGCACCTGCGGGAGGGCCCGGGGGGGCTGGGGAGGGGGCACAGCTGGGCTGGGGCGAGAAACAGCTGGGCTGGGGGGCCGGCAGCTGCATGGGGGGCTCCCAGGCAAACATCTGGCTTAGGGTCTTGGGCGAACATCTGTATCGGAGAGGGTGTCGGGGGGCTCCCAACAACCCCAAAGGTGGGATTTGCAGGGTGGGATGCCCACGCACCGGGGAACAGCTGGATTGTCCCGGCCCCTGGGTGTCGGGACAGGGTCTCCCTGCGGCGCCGGGTCCCGGCCGAAGGGGTCGGTGCCTCCCGTACTCATTAACCAGGCGGTCAAGGCTCCGCGCTTCCGGAGCAGAGCTATTAAAGAGCAATAAGGCAAAGAACCCCGCGGGGACGGACTGGGTACGAAACGGCAGATGCATAAACAGCACTGGGATGCTGGGATTCCGCGGGATGATGGGCTTGACCCTTCCTTCCCCTGGGAGCCCATTTTGCCCTCCAGTATTACCCCCTGCTTTCTTTTTTGGGGGGCTTGTGATGGGTCTCGGTGGATGTGGAAGCAAAGGAGGTGCTGGGGGCATTGCCCGGATGATGGAACTCCATTTAGGGGGGGTTCCCCGGTGTCACCTCGTTGAGCAGGCACCCAAATGTGCCGTGAGAGGGTTTGGGTTGTACGGAATGGATGGTGAAGTGGAATGAGGCATCTGGATCCTGCTGCAGTGGACAACACGGGCTTTCATCGATCCTGGCGTGAGCCCACGGCCAAGCCGGGCAGCGTGGCCATGGGAGAAATGGGCTCTGGCAGGATCTGACACGAATATTTGCAACCCCAGCCAGGCTGGAGCCATNCGGGATGCGCCGGGAGGCAGCGGGTTCACTCTGCCCCTGGAGGGTTCCGTCCTGCCCTTTCCAGCCCCATCCTGCCCGGTCCACTCCGACCCACCAAGATCCCATCCTGCCCGGCTGGGTCTGACCCTTTAGGGTCCCACCCTGCCCGGTTCACCCTGACCCAGCTGAGTCCCATCGCGGCCCGGTTCGGCTGATCCCGTTCCCACCGTCCGCGGCACTTACCGGCAGCGGGATGCGCCGGGAGCCCGCGGCACGGAGCGCTCGGAGCCGCCCCGCTGCCGCCGCCGCCGCCGCCGCTCCGCCCNAATAAGGCAAAGAACCCCGCGGGGACGGACTGGGTACGAAACGGCAGATGCATAAACAGCACTGGGATGCTGGGATTCCGCGGGATGATGGGCTTGACCCTTCCTTCCCCTGGGAGCCCATTTTGCCCTCCAGTATTACCCCCTGCTTTCTTTTTCGGGGGGCTTGTGATGGGTCTCGGTGGATGAGGAAGCAAAGGAGGTGCTGGGGGCATTGCCCGGATGATGGAACTCCACATGGTGGGGGGTTCCCCGGTGTCACCTCGTTGAGCAGGCGCCCAAATGTGCCGTGAGAGGGTTTGGGTTGTACGGAATGGGTGGTGAAGTGGAATGAGGCATCTGGATCCTGCTGCAGTGGACAACACGGGCTTTCATCGATCCTGGCGTGAGCCCACGGCCAAGCCGGGCAGCGTGGCCATGGGAGAAATGGGCTCTGGCAGGATCTGACACGAATATTTGCAACCCCAGCCAGGCTGGAGCCATCCCTCGCATCCAGGGGCTGCCCGGGCTTGTGGGGTTGGGCTGGCGATGGCTCGGTGCCCTTGTGAAATTCCCCGCTCCCGCAGCCTCCGCGGGGAGAAGAAAACTGGGGGGAAATGTGCTTTTCCCCAGGAAACACACCTTGTGCAAACAAGCCCAGCATCCTGGGATGGGGAGCCCAGGACTTCCCGCAAGCATCCCGGGAATGCAGCTGAGGATGGACGCAACTCAATCCCCCAGTGAACTGGCAAGCAGGGCTCCTATCCCAGCTCCAGTGCTGCCTCTGTCTGAGGGGAAGGCTGGTGTCCTCCTCCCTCCCGGCACGGCGGGTGTCCTTGCAGGTCCCCAAGGTGAACAGCCGGCTGTCGTGCTGTGGGGACACTGTAAATAGTGGTGGGAGTGTTAAAAAACACAAAGTATAATAGTGGCTCCTGGCTGTCTGCCAGCTCCCAATGCCTCCACTGAGCCACGAGCCCAGCCCTAGAGCACCTGGAATAAGTGGGAATCCCCCGAAAATGACAATTTGGGGGCTGAGCAGGGATAGGAGAGGCAAATTTGGAGGCAGTAGCCGGGGCTAGAAAAAAGAGATTTCAAAGAAAGTGCTGTTTTGAAACCTCTTTTTATTCATACAAAAGGATCATTGGGAAAAACAAGTGGGGAAAGGGACTGGCCTGGGCTCCTCTTGGAGCCTGACCGAGTGAATTAATCCTTGGCAGAAAGGCCTGGCGCGGTGGCTGGATTCGAGTTTCCGAGCCCCTGGTTTCTGTTCCTCCGGCTGGAGGTTGCCAGTAACTGCATTAGCTCCTGAGTGCAGGTGGCCTTTGCCACTGCTCTTCCTGGGGGTAATTGCACCTTCCCACCGGGATCCAGGCTTCCAGCTGCCAGCAGATCCCAGAGTGGCTGGATAGAGACAGGAGCATCTGTGGTCAAGGCCAGGGAGGCAGTTTGGAACCAGGACCTTGCTCCTCCAACCGGTGCAAAACCTCTTGGAGGTGAAAAGCAGCATTTTTCAGATGCCGAAGCTTTGGGAGAGCCTCGGGGCTGGGAAGTCCCCACCACCAGACACTGGATGTCCCCATGGGGAGGTTCCTCAGGGCTCTCAGGTTGTGCCCCAGCACAGACATGCAGGGATCAGGCTGGGTCCCTTCTGCCTCGGGCTCTGCCACGTCTCACCAGACCGGAGACGTCTTGCATGAAGAATTTCATTACATCTAAAAGCTATTTATAACGGAAATGGAGTTAATCTCTCATGTCCTGACAACTCCAGCCTGCCAGGGTGGTGGATCTGGTTGGGCTTGCTCATGAAGGGGTCACATTTGATGGCAACTTTCTCTTTTTAAACCAGCTCAGAGGGTATCGTCACCCCTGACTCACCTGTAGACATGGGCTATCCCAGCACCTTTGAGGCCCTGGATTTTTGGCAGAGAAGGTGTTTGGTGGAGAAAGTCTCATCTCCTGAGGTCTGCTCTGATGGAGCCCTGCACCTTCTTGCCTCAACCAGAGCTCACCAGAGTCAGAGCAGTGCAGCCAGCTGGGGGGAAGTCAGACAAGTCGTCTCGCTGCTGGACTTCTGGGGTGGAGAAACTCCTCACCATCCACTGCCATGAGGGATCCCTCACAATTGGGACCTTCACAATTGGGACCTTCACAATTTGAACCTTCACCATCTGTAGTCAACTTTCTCTCTTCGAGGACAGAGCTGGGGTCTGGGATGGGGACATCTCTGAACTTTCCATGGTTGAGTGGAAATCAGATGCCTCCAGGCTGGTCACAATCCTTCCTTCGGCTCCTTGCCCTCCATCCTGAAAACCTTCGTGTTTTCACCTCTGTGGCTCTTCCCAGCCTGGGAGACAAAGGGGTGTCCAGAAGCAGGCTCAGATCCCTGTGGGGACCTGCAGGATCTGTCCATGCTGCCTGGGGGTGATGGTGGAGCACCCCACATCCCTTTGGATCACCAGCTCTACTTTCCAGACTGCATCCACAAGGAGCTCAAAGCACACAGGACCTGGAGGTGCCTTCAGGATTTCCCATCCGGGAAAGATTTAAAACAACTTCCCTCAACTCATTGTTGTTTCCCCATCAGCTTGTTTGCTCTGGCTGTTGGACCCGAGGCATTTCTGCAGCTGGAGAGCCTTCTCTGGGAAATTAGTGATCCCAATTACAAGGGATCACGTGTGGAAATGTTGGTGGGGATGCCTGCATTTGGGATGCCACCATCCCAAAGAGACCATAAAGCCAAGGGGGAAAATAGTTATTTTAAGGTTGAAACCCTGCACCTCAGGGTCAACCTGAGGAGCTCTATGGTCATAGTCCATCACCACAAACCAAGGCCAAACATAGTTGTCCCAAATTGCCACCGTGTGGGCACCCAACACTTGGCTCTTATGGATGGGTGGAGACAGCACAAGGGCAAGATGGCTGAATTTCACCAGGAATTTTGTGCAACGCAGATTTAATGCTTTACATTAGAAACGACTTGGTGCAACTTCCTGTTGCCTCCCTGGGAGCCCTGTGCTCCGTTCTGGAAGCAATAAGGAATTTTCCATGTGACTTCCAAACCATGGATCGAATCACCCCTCTGGATGGATGTACGATTTTTAGTCTGTGCAATGAGTCTCTACATTTCCATAACGGGAATTTTAAGTATTTTCTTAAGTGATTTTTCAGGTCAATAGAAGTTATTTCCTCATTAATACCATTAAATGCAGCGCCGTTGACTCAGTTTGCCCATCCCCTTGCCGAGGGCTGTAAGGATGGGGCCTTGGGAATTCCTGAGAACCCAGAATAAGTTCAAGGCATGAGGCATGTCTCAGAGGGATGAAAGCCTTCCAGGAATTCAAACTCAGAGCATGGACCATTTTCTTCCCAGGAGCACACAGGGACCTGCTCCACTCTTGGGCTGGTTCTCCTTTTCCTGCAGGTGGGTCCATCACATCCAGCCACCACAGCAAATATTCAAAACGCATCTCCCTGTTCCTTCCACTGCAGAGGAAACCAAACTGGACATTTATTTTGGGGAAAAAAACCCCTCCGTTTCATGTCCGGCATCACTGATGATGTTTTCTGTGGGAGCTACTCATGTGTCTTTACTTCTCCCTTTCGATTCTGCTTCTCGGAAGATCAGGCTGTGCCCTTGAAGAAGGTGAAAGGGGAAGGCATGTCCCAAGTGATTTATTTTTTTAATCCCCAGAACTGGTCTCTTTCTTATAAGGAGGGAAACACTTTGCTTTTTTCCTTTTTCTTTGGAAGAGCAGAATTACAAAAACAAGGCGAAATTGAGTCACACTTTTCTCTTCTGTCATTTACAGATGGGCAAAAAACAACCTCCACCAGTGCTTGAGGTTTGTACTCAGCTAAACCAAACGTGATGGTAACATTCTACAGGAAGATTTTGGAGATATCCCAGACAATAATATCCCTTGACTTAGGGATAAGAGGTTTTTTTGCTCTGCTTGCTGGGAGGTGACTGAACCACCACTTATTGGAGGTTTCACCAGGAGTGGCCCCACGGAGGGACAATTCCGTGTCCTCCACTCCCAAATGGGAATTATTCCCATTTCTCCCCCCACCTAATCTACCAGAAAATCCCTTGGATCTGCTTGTGTGCAAGCAGAGGAGGGCTCAAAGCTCCAGCAAACCCACTCAGGGCTGGCTGTAGGGTTTGCTTGGTGTTCGGGGCAACATGAGGAGCAGGAATCAGGGGTCTGGGGCCAGCTCGGCGCCCAGGACGAGGAGGGGGACAGGAGCAGCTTCCAGGATGGGCAGTTTTTTTTTTTCCCAGGTTTTTTCGGGGATGTGGTGCTCATGCAGCACTGCTGGGAGCAGCATTACCTTGGCAGCACCTTCTAAACAAAGCTCAGAGCAGAGCCGGTGCCCAGACACTCCATCCAAACACCGGGGGGAAACCATAACAAGCAAAAACACAACCCTGGGGGGTCCTGGCCATCAATTGTCTGCGTTTGGGCAAAACCAGGCATGGCTGCTGAACCCTCTCTTTTGATGTGGTGGCTTGCACGTGTCTGGGGGTTGTCACCCAGGGAGGGTGGGTGGGATTCGGGTGCCTGTCCAGCACAGGGGTGTGGCCAGGAGATGCTCATGGATGCTCAGGAGATGCTGATATGGATGTCAGGTGTATCTTTGGGGGGTTGTCAGACCATCCTGAGCAAGGAGGTCTGTGCCTGTCACTGCTGGGAGTGATAGTGTGGACTGGGGAGCTCCTGCAGTGACCCCAATCCGTGCCTCAGTTTCTCAAGTTGCACGAAAGAGTGAATGCCCAGCTTTCAACTTCTGGGTAACAGCTATAAAACCATCAAACGTAGGGTTGGAAGGTTGCGTCCCACGCCTGCCACAGGTGAAACCTCCTGGAGCAGCAGGCAGGGCCCTCCTCCCCTCAACCCGCCCGTCCTGTGCCATCCGGGACACCTGAGACCTGCCCCAGCCAAAAATGTTCAAGCAGGTCCATCCCGTCGGGGATGTGTTGCAAAACCAAGGCAGTGGCTGAGTTCTGCACCTCGGCAGGGAGGGAGGAGGGGAATCTGATGGGAAACAAGATCAGCTCGTTGCCCTGGAGCTTGCGTGTGCTGGCAGGCTCAGGAGCAGCGGGTGACCTCACTCACAGCACCTTTTGCAGCGTTTCGGCCTCTTTAATTTGTTTTTAAAATCATTTTCCTGAAAACAAAGTTCTATTATATTCTTTTCTATTCCAAGTTATTATTTTTAAATCCCTTTATTCAGGCCGGGAGCTGCCAGTGCTTGGGTCACTCTCTCTGTGCACGTCAAACCAAGAGTCCTGATCTGAGCAGGGTGGTGACTCCTCTCACTTAAGGGATAAATACCCAGACAAATCTGGCATAAACAGAGAAAATGATGAAATGGGTTTGATTTAATATATCCAGTAATCCCAGGCATTCTCACTTCCTTCCCGGTATTATCTGGTGTGTCTTCTATTCCTGGACTCTCAGAGAAATTTGCTCAGAGGAAAACCGAACAATAACGGACGGGAGATTAAAATAAAACCAGAAAAATAACGGGAATGGCAGACAAGGAATTGGTTGGGTTTCCAGGAAGGTTCAAGGGAATCTCCTGTGCAGGAATGTGACTGTGCCGTGATCCGAATCCCCCTTGGAGGGGGACGTGAAGGTGCTGTGTTTCCCTCAGGAGCAACTGCTGGGCTTGGGCTTCCTTGGTCCAAACTGGCTCCTCTCAGCAGGGTGGCTGGAGAAGGAGCCCTGGGACGTTCTCTGGAATGTGCTGTGGTGGGCTCTGTCCCTGACACATGGCTCTGAGCACGACTTATTCCCACTCTTGTCATCCAGAGGCCAGGATGGGCTGAGACCAGGCGGTTGTAATTAAGCAAATCATCAAATCTCTGTTTTCCAGGCACTTGGACATCTGGATTTTTAACCCAGCCACGAGAGGAAATGCTGGTTTGCTCCCCCAGGATGAGAGCAGGTGCAGACAGCCCTTGGCTAAGCAGGACCTCTGGGCACGACACACCTTGCGGTCTCCTCTCGGCCTGGCACACCTCAGTTCCAGTGCGAGGTCTGAGCTGCATCCCATCTCCTCCCGGGTGAGTGTCCAAATGCCCTGATCTCTGGGATTTTAGATGCACCACGTGGCCCACGGGCCAGCACAGCAGTGGTCTGGTTTGGCCATTCCCAGACCGGGAACCCCCCAAGGACAGCACTTCCCCGTGCAGCGCTCGTGTGTGCACAAGGCTTTCGGTCTGCAAACAACCAGCGCAGCTCAAGGGCTTGGCTCCCACTCTGCCAGCTCCTGGATGTGTTCCTCCGCTGGCTCTTCTCCCTCTCCCTCCTCTCCGTGCTCGTCCCTTGCCAGGCATTAACATGGGAGAGCTCCCAGGTGTCAGAGATGTCACCACATCCCTCCCCGGGCAGTGGGGACCCGTGTGCAGACTCCTCTGGGCAGCTTCCAAGCAGATGTGTCCAGGGCGTTGTGCTCCCCCCTGACGTTCCCAGGAATCCTGTGTTGGTGTGCAGGGCCTGGAGAGAACAACCACGCCCACATTGCTTCTAGGACTGTCACGCAGGTCCTAGGGCTGCCACACAGGTGCTGTGATTGTCACACTGTCCCAGATTGTCACATCATCATCCCAGAACCGGCGAGGAAGACACATCCACACCAGCGGGCAGCATTAAGCGGGTCTCTGTGTGGTGGTGATGGCAAATGGCCTGGTTTCTCCTTCTCTTCCTCCTCCTCCTCCTCGGGCAGCTAGTACTGATTGGGTTTATGAATTAACTTCCCTCTGAGCCAGTCGGCAGAGCCGGAATGGGGACATTAAACAAAAAGCGAGTCGTCTGTGAGTCACGCCCTGGCCCTGTGCCAAGGCAAGCACAAAAGCAGAGGCCTCGGCAGAGCTTTGGGAGTTGCTCACTGCTCACATCCACACGGTCCTGGAGGAGACACTGGATGGGTCCCCTCGCTAAATTCAGCTGGGGCAGGTGAAAAGCTTCTCCCTTTCCCCGTTCTGGTGCTCAGGAACTCTGCTCCTCACCCAGGGCAGAGTCAGCAGAACAATCCATGGAAAGACACCACTGGGAAGATAAACCTTGTCCCTGAGGGCCACCCGGGTCCCACAGTGACACAGGCCTCATCCAGGGTTTGGGAAGGGCCCTCCTCCACACGCCACAGGGCTCGCCTGCTCCTGCAGGGGATGATGCAGCCCTGTCCTGCAGACTCCCAGGCCTCTATTTCTGAGGAAAATGAGTCAGAATTGATTGTTCTTTTGGGTAGGAATGGATCAAAGAAGTTTTAAATAGTAAACCTGTCCTTTCCTATAGTTATTTCCCTCTTTATTCCCCCTCCTGGCTGCTGGGAGGTTTGTAAACATTTATTAAAATCTGCTTTGACATGTCACGCTGAGTATTTCCTTTTGGCCGGCCTCTTACACATTTGCTTCCATCCAAATTCCCATACAAGGACAACGGGGAGCCAAACCCCTTTCATCCCTCACAGCCTGCCCAGACCCCTCTCAGGGATCACGGCTGGAGGGCAGGGAGGCTGAGACCCCCCCAGGGTCCTGGTTCAGGCAGATCCTTTGCTCTGATGCTGCTGACCACGGGCTAAGGAGGGGGACTGTGCCCTGTGCCTGTTTGCAAGGCAAAAATCCAAAGGCAGTGGATAAGGTGAGAATAAGAAAATGGAGCCAGAGTCTTTGGAGCGGTGCCCAGGTGTTGGACACCGACTGGAACATGAGAAATCCTGTTTAGACATAAGAAAATGATTTTGCTACCGTGAGGGTGGTCAGCTGGGGTTGTGGAGATGCTCAAAATGCAGCTCGACACGGCTCTGGGCAGCCCACTCCCAGTCCCCCTGCTTGAGCCCTGGGCCAGATGGTTTCCAGAGGTCCCTGCCAGCCTCAGGCACTCTGGAAGGGAAGAGAGGAGAGGGCACCCTTAGGAAATAAACCCTGTACTTGTGTGGGAAGGGGGGAGTCTCTCCCGTGCCTGGGAGGTGACCAGGGGACTCCTTGAAGGCACAGTTGGGCGTGATGAGGGTGTGTCTGACCCACATTTTGCCCACGCTTCTGCACGGTGGAGGAGCTGCTGATGCCAGCCCGTTCCAAGCCTTTTTGTGAAGCTTTCTCCCAGCGCACACCAGGAGCGCAGTCCCCTGCCTTGGCTCATGCAGTGGCCCTGCAAGGACTCAGTGAGCTCATCCTCCTCCTCCTCCTCCTCCTCCCTCCCCATTAAATCCCAGACATCCTGCAGATGTTCCGCGGAAGGATGAGCACCACGTTTCTGTCATTAGATCAGAGAGAAATCTCTGGCTGCAGTGGATGAACTTGTGCCTGCTGGAGCAGGTGCCGAAGTCCAGATGTTCACAGCACTGGCAGGGGTGAGGTGAGGGAGAGGGCTGGTCCAGGAGAAACATCTGGGCACGGTGGCTGCTCGACCTGCTCTCCTTGAAGATGGAGCCCTTCCCAACAGGTTTGGGAAGGCAGCACAAGCTCCTCTGGAGATGAGAAGCACTGGGAAGCACCGGCACCTCTCACACTCCCATGCACAAAGAGCCACGGTGGCATCTAGTTTGGGGAAAAAGCAAGTGAAATATTGGGCTGGTGAGAAACTGTGAGGTTGGAGAAGGATTTGTGGCATGAAGAGCCACCTTCTTTCATAAAATCATAGAGCAGTTTGCGTTGGAAGGAACCAAAGTCCAAACCCAGATCAGGCTGATCAAAGCCGCATCCAACCTGACCTTGAGTGTTTCCAGGGATGGGGCATCCACCACCTCTCTGGGAATTCTGTGCCAGTGTTTTACCACCCTTATTATATATATAAAAGAAAAACTTCTTGTATTTAATTTTCTGTCCTATTTTCTTCTTTCTGTGCCATAAATCATCTCACAGCTCACTGCCCATGGATCCGGAGTGAAGAAGGGAGAGGGACAGGGAAAGTTGCTCCAGAGGGAGAATCAAAGGGCTGGAGCTCAATGTTTTCCTGGGAGCTGCTCAGAGGAGGTGTGATGTCCCTCTGCTCCAGCTCCTCGCCTTTGTCCCGCAGCAAAATCAGCTTTCTGAGGGCCTTCAGCAGCTCTAATCAGCTCCTCCCTTAGCCCAAATAATCCCATTCTCTGGCTCCGGCCTGTGAACGTTTCTCCCACTGTGGATAAGGGGACAGGGTCACTGTGTCCCTCACTACGCTGTGCAGAGGGGCTGGGGGCCCCTCCCTTCCAGCAAGGCCTCTCAGCATACTCCTAACATCCCTCCCAGTGCATCCAGCCTCCTGGTTTGGGAATGGAGAATGTCGAGGGAAGTGGTGAAAAAGATAGGGGAAAAATGGGTACGACCACATATTTACTGCCCCGAATGGCCCCTCCGTGCCCACCCAGCCTGCAAACCCCGCCGGCAGGGGAGGGGTGTTCTCCCAGTTTAAAAGTGCTCCCAGTTTAAAATTTCTCCCAGTTTATAAGCACAGGGAGAGTGTCTGGGGGGAGATAAGGGCTGGTACAGACGCAGGGAGCTGGGCTGAGATAAGAACAGCCGTCAGCAAAGCTCCGCCGGGCTGCAGAGCACGGAATTGTTTCAGCTCCATGGAGCTGCGTCCAGGGCCAAGCGACCCTGGTCTGCACCAGAGATAGGAGAGGGACACACTCTGCCAGCCCTGGGGGCACAGACACACCCTGCCCCTCCGGGACTCAGTCCAAAATTATGGATGTTCCAACTGGATTCCTCTGCTCCGCTGCCCTTTGCATCCCCGGGGTTACAAATCACAGCTATAAATAACCCTAAATGAGCATCCCCCAGCACCTTGGTCCAGGCTCTGGCTCCTCCTCCAGCTCTCCTCTCAACCCTGGCTGGATGCAATACCACGCTCAGGGTTGTTTCCCCTGGGAAATCCCCCTGGCACTGGGTGTTTCCCTTCCCTTGGCCTTGCATGGAGGTCAGCTGCTGCACGTCCTGCTTGTCCAGCATTAATGGCTGGACTTGATGGTCTTCGAGGTCTTTTCCAACCTTAATGATTTTCTGATTCTGTGACGTGCTGTGAACTTTTCTCTCCTCCTTCCCTCCCTCCCAGTCCACCTTCTTTGATTTCCACATTGTCCTGTGCATCCAGGTTGGTGTGCACTGAGCAGGCCTAAGCATCCCTGAGGATTTGCCTGATTCCCTTTCCTTCAGGCTCAGGAAGGATCTTGCTTCGTTTATCCCTTCACCCAACACTAAAACTCGTTTTCAAAGGACAATGCAAGTCCTTAATGCCACAAACCAGCGATTTCTGAATATTTGGGGACAAGGCTTGGGATTATGCAGAGCTGTTTGCTGCCTACCCCTGAATTACAGTGACCTCCCACGAGCAGCCACAGTGGGAGCACCAGGGAAATACCAATGCCCCAGAAATACTGCACACAAACAGCACAAAAAGCCAAATATTTGTCCTTTCACGCTCCCCCAAGGAGAGTTCCTTCTGCAGAGCTCTCCTAGCCCTAGACTGGGATGAAAGAGAGGGGAAAACAGGGATGGGAAGAAAGGCTGGAGGGAAATAATAACAGGGGCAAGCCACCAGCACCAGCATTTGAGCCAGAGCCTGGACAGTGAACTCAGCTCCTCTTTGTGATGTTTCCTAGGACACCAAGTCTTCTTCCCTGCTGGTTTTAATGGATTCTTTTAACCAGGAATTAATGGCTGATACCAGCCGTGTTTCTCATCACAGCCAGTGTTGGGGGCACGGCAAGGTGTTGACACTTGTGACACAATGCCAGAGAAGTGCAAGAATGGTGATGAAATACGGATCAGAAATCCCAAGGAGGTTGGAAAGAAGAGCTGATGCTTCAGTGGCGTCTCTAACGATGGGTATCCATCCACTGGGTGCAGAGGAGCTGCTGGCTTTGATGGGCTTGTCCCAGGTTGGAGACTGGGAAGTGACAATTCCTGAAGCTTCAGCTTTCTGGCCACTGAGGAGTCAAGGGATCCCCAGAAAACCCTGGAAAAACCCAGGAGTTGATAAATAGAGAGAATGCAATAACAACATGCATTAAAAGCTCTTGTGCTCTCGAAGGTGGTTGGTTTTGATTTTGGGTGGGCTGATGGTGGCTTTACTAAGACAACAGGTGTTCATTAGCACACTGGAGTGTGTTTCAGAGAATCATGGAATGGTTTGGGTGGAAAGAGCCCTTAAAAACCATCTTGTTCCAGCCCCACACCATGGGCAGGGACAGCCCCCGCTAGGCCTCCAAGCCCTGTCCAATCTGGGCTTGAGCACTTCCAGGGATTCCAGATCAAGGACCCAGGGTTCCATCTGCCTCTCTCTGACCACAGGCTCATCCCTTCGGGCCCTTCCCGCCTCTGCCTCCGTGGTGAGGAGCAAAGCTTGGTAAGATGAGACCCCCCAGGTCAGCCTGCCCTGGACTTTGTGTCCCAGTGTTCCCTGTGGCTTCCCAGCTGGCACAGCCTGGTCCGTAACCAGGGACAAGGAGCCACCTCACCGCTGCCGCAAGATCAGGAACTGTTCCCTCTCCATCCTCCTTCCCTCTGGGCTCTGGGGAGTTTCCATTTTTGCTCCCTGGATCACGTTCAAACCCTCAGGCCACACAGAACAACAGCAACGAGGCGAGCTGGTGTTGGGAATGGCATTTAGGGGACAAAGGAGATGTCCCCACCCTTGTTCTCTGTGAAGATGGAAAGGTCAGGAAAGGGGTTCATCTCCAAGGACCCCCAAGATATCCACAGGGGATTTTTATCTCTTCACATGTGCTCAGCCAAGCAAGGAGTTACATACCTGGAAAAAGGATCTGGCTGCGTATCAGGGGCATCTGCTGTGCCCATAACATTTTGGCAACACAGAAAGGGTCTTTGATGTAGCTGCACAAAGCAGCACTTTTACACCCTCGTGTGAATTCACAGATTTTGAGCTTTCCTGGGCAAAAAGAAAAGGCTGTATCTGTCTTAGGGATGCAGACACACCATCCAGCCAAGTAAATTTGTAGATCTTGCACTGTTAAAAGTTGAGGATGTTTCTCCTTAGCTTTTCCTCTTCTTCTGCAGGATCCATGCACGAGCTCAGGGTGCTGCCACCGAGCTCTGGGTGGCCAAGCTGTGACGGGCAGAGCCAGGGCAAAGCACTTTTTGTGCCAAAGCACTTACCAGTGAGTCTCCAGGGCTTGGGCTGCGAAGTTAAAGTGTCCTGGTCCACGGCCAGAACAAATATTCCTCTTAGACTCATCAGACTGAGGCTACATGTCTGGAGGGTCACTGCCTGCCCTGGCAGGAGCAGAAGTCCAGAAAGGCTGTCCCTGGAGGACAGTGGTCAAGGGGCACCTAGAGGTGGCCACACTGGCAAAACCCCAAGCCCCAGAGCAGAAATGTCCCCAGCAATGTGCTCCTGACTGAAGCACCCTTCGGCTCCCACCAGCTCTGGCTGTCCCAGGGCACTGTGCATGTCAGGGAGGGTTCCCCAGCACGCCCAGATCAGCCAGGCTCTCACCGCCTCCACCAGCCTTGCCCTGGGAAGACACTGATGGGGGTGAGATCCTGGACCCTGGCCTAGACCGTGAAATACCAGAAAAAGTCATTTTCTACAGCAATATTTGAGAGAATTTACTTTCTTTTATTGAGACCATCCAGGAGATGCTTCTGCTGCCAGATGCTCTGGACTTCTCTTCGTAAAAGTCCACAGCAGTTCAACATCTGTAAGGCCTTTAAAGCTCTCAGATCCTGGAATCCCTCCTAATTTAGCCATGAATTAGTGCTCCATCCTTGGAGAGGACAAATTCATGGCCAACCCATAGGGTTGACCACCCTTGGGCATTATCTTAATGAGTCTGATTTGGCCCAGCTAAACCATTGCCTGGCCATGGTTAGAAAGTTGTTTGGATTTAGAGGAGAAAGTTCAGTATTGCTGCAAAGCATTTTCAGTGGGAAAAAATTCCTAGTACTGCAGTGTTGGACTGCAAAAAGGGAAATGACAGAGAAATGAGGAAGCTCCTGACAATTAAGCAGCTGAACAGGATGAAATGTTTGCAGAGGGAGTGGAAGTGGGCTGAGGATGCAAACGCAAAACACTGATTCAAAAAGGCCCAGGGCAGCCGGGTCCAAACAGCAGGCTGAAAAATGTCATCAGAGGAAAGAAAATCTCCTGCAGAGGAAAGAAAATCTCCTGCTGAAGGTCCATGGCATGTCCAAAGGGGGAGGCATGGAACAGGTCATGGACGTGGCAAGTTGAATGTGAAAATCCACACACTTGAGTGTGTGGAAGATTTTGAGGAACAACTCAACTGAAAGCTGCAGAAGGAGTTAACAGGAAGCGGAGCCCACAGTGCAGAGCTGCAGAGCTTCGTGGTGGTGGTGGTGGTGGTGGATAAAATTAATTGTGCTGAATTGCACAGCGCTGAGGAGGTGGCAGCATCTCCCGCGAGCTGTCCCTGCCCTGCTGTTCCACAGGGAGATGGGCTGGAGCTGTGACAGGCCCCAAGGGGGAATGGAGATCTCCAACAGTGATTAAGCTCCTCACGGTTGTAAAAGACCTGTCCAAGACCCAGGACTGAGATCCAAGATCAGCTGGATGGAAAAGGGGGGTTTCAGCCACCAAGACTCCCCCTCCAGCACCCACCTGGAGGAGGTAGTGTGACGTGTGGAGGTTACAAAAGCGGGAAAGTTTCCAAAGCAGGGAAATTTTCTGGAGATTATCTAACTCACCCCACCTCCTTCTCACAAAATCCTGCAGCCACAAAAGCAGGGTGTGATTCAGAGCAGGTATCACATTGCTAATTCCTTCCCCCTGTCCCTTTCCCAGTGGCCTCTGCCAGCAATGGGGCACTGGGGCTTACGCAAATACGTATGAAAAAAATGCACAACACATCTCAAAATACATAAATATATATTTATATATATAACAGGTTTCACAAGACATTTAAAAAGTGTCACTGCTGTTACCAGGATATCTCCAGATATCCGTAGGAAATTCCCCAGTGGGGACATCTCTGAATGACAGCCTGAGAAATACAAAAGAGGCCCTTTTCAGTGGTACTAAACCATGTCATTAAACCTGAGATTACCTGGGGTCAGTTGGTATCGTGCAGGGTAAACATTTGCTCTTACTGGAAAAGGATTTTTTTATCCCTCCCTGCTTTTGTGAGCGCTTTATCTGCAGGGTAATGAGGGCCCTGAGTCTTTCTCTTGCTTTTTTTCCTACTAAATCGGGTTTCTTACAGTCTTCCAACTGATCCTCCTCCCACACAGGGTCAACTTCAAGTGTGTGTCCACCAGTTTCACAGTAATCCCATTAACTTGGAACCAGACAAAACCCACAAAGCTGGCCCTGGGCAAGGCTGGGGCAGGAGGCATTTTGTGACTGGGTTGTTGAACCCAAATTTGGGAGGAAAACATGATTCCGGTCAAAGGGAGGTCAAAGCGAGTAGTTTCTGTAATTTCTTTTAACTCTCACCTGTTTTGGCCAAAAAAAAACCAAAAAAGAGTGGAGGTTTTTTGTTTGGGTTTTTTTTTGGTTGAAAAAGTGTCTTTTTGAAATGAAAAGTCGAGTGCTTTGTATCAGAAAAGTAGGAAGGGGAATCATCCTATCTCCCAAAATTATGATGTTTTCTGGGAGTCATTTATAGAAATCACAGAATGATTTGGGTGGGAAGGGACCTTAAAGATCAGCCAGTTCCACCCCCTGCCACAGGCAGGGACACCTTCCACTATCCCAGGTTGCTCCAAGATCCATCCAACCTGGCCTTGGATACTTCCACCCCCATCTTCTCTATTCCTCCCCAAAACATCTCCGTCCTCAGCTAACATCAGTCTCTGAGCAGCAGAACAACACCTTGGTGGTAAATCTTTGTGTGGTGCTCGCCTGGAATGATTCACCCTCCTTGGACGTCACCGGCTGGATCCATAGCCCTGGGCTGGGAATGTCCGGATTAATCATTGCACCACCACTGCATGGTTTGGACTCCTCCAAAGCAGCTCTTTTTATCTGGGGGATGCCCACCTGGATGTGGCCACCTGGGCACCCTGAGTGTCTCAAGAGGGTCCATGAGGTCCTGGAGGGCCCACCTCTGTCTTGTGGGTTCATACTGGGGTGTTGTGCAGGTCGTAGCCAACACCTCTCCCAAGAGGACGGGCTCTAACCACCCAAACCAAGCATCTGAGGGGCCAAAGCAGGGGGGAGGAGACCCCCAAAACGCCACGTGCCCTCATCAAGCAGGAGGCTGAAGGAGGAACTCGGAGGGGGGCAGTGCTCTTCCTCCATCTACGGGCAGCCAGGAGGAAGAGCAGCTGCTGCAAATCCAAATTTGCAGCCCATTTCAATCCAGCTGCCTCCTGGGGATGCTCAAAGGGTTACCATAATTGGGACAAAAAATGGAAATGTTTTGGTGATGAGGGGGATTTCAACGCTTCAAGGGGTGGTTGGAATGTGCTGCTCTTGCTCCAGGCTTCATGCTGCCTCACATCACCAGCCAGATACTGAAATGCAGAGATGGTTTCAACATCTGGGAAGCATTGCCTGGGAAGGGATGATGGATTTCGAGGAAATGACCTCAGAAAGTCTGGACGAGGGTCAGGACAGTGGGGTATTAATCACCACGTGGAATTGGCACCATGGGACATGGGCACTCGCTGCTGCCCACGGCCCTGCGCGTCATCCTCACGCTGCTCAATCCAGGCCCACAATCCCCAAAATTCCACCCCCCCAGCACCGCTCTTGCTCCCCACACCCGGTGCATCAGCCCAGGAGCTGACCACAGAGGGGCCCCCGAGCCCACACCGCCCTGCTGGGAGCCCATGTGCCTGAGGAGGAGCAGATGGGGAGGCACGACCTGGGAAGCTGCTCCAGGGCTTTTGAGACTTCCTTGGCAACCCCCCGCGGTTCCTCGGGTGCCGTGGCACAGCCGCCGTGTGCCGGAGGGGTTCGGGGCCGGCATGGGAGTGCAGATGGGCTTGGGAAGATGGGCCTGGGAATGCTGACGCTGGTGACGGCGCAGTGACAGCGATGCCCACCCACCCGCGGCCCCCAGCGGGTTATTTTTAGGTCTCAGCCCTGTGAGCTCATCCTTGGAGGACGCCGGAGGGTGAGACATCGGAGTACCGGCATCTTGCTGAGCACAGGGCTGCAGAAGCTATTTAGGGACAATTTGGGTCGTTCGGCAACTCCCAGCTGGGCTGTCTCGGCTCCTTTGCCCAAGGAGGACCAGAGGAGAGTGGGTACCCGGAGCACCTCCTCCTTCTTGCAGCCTTTCTTCTTGGCCCTGCAGGCCGCAGTGACAGGAGGACACCAAAGAGCCGGACACGCCACACGAGCTCCCAACCTGCTTTGCAACCCCATCCCAAGGCTCTCGGCCTCATTTGGGACCAGATGGACTCGTTCCACAGGCCACGAGGGGCGTTGAACCCGCGCCCTATCTGCAAACACGCTGTGCTGGCACCCACGTGGTGCCTTGTCCTGCTGCCAGGCTGCAAAATGCACCCAGGTCACGGAGCAGGAGCAGGGGAAGGACCGCATCCGGCTGGGGGTGGTGGAGCTGCTTACCTGGAGAGGGTTGGGAAAGACATCCCATCCTCTTGCTTTTCAGCAAAGGAGGCTTGCAGGGAGTTTCAGGGCCCTGCAAACCTTCAGATAAGTGACTGACCAGGGACATCTGAAACAAACTCGCTTCCAAAGGCAGTGATGGTGGGGAAGCCCCGTCGTGAAGGGCATGCACCAAGGTCCTTCCCAACGTGGGTGCCAAGCGGCCTCCACCTCCCTCCATACACATCCATCCTTTCCTAAAGGTGTCCAGCCAGCTCCCAGCTGAGAAAAAGGACAGCAGCATGTTAAATGAGGAGCAAGACTTTCCCCAGGGGGAGGGACGGAGCTGGAGCAGCAGGTGGGCCACCGGATGGTGAGTTGATGGTGACCGGGCTCCTTCCCTGCCATTAAAACCACAGATCACAGGAGGACAAACCACATAAGGAACTTCAAAGTGAACAGAAAACTTCCCCATGCCCTGGAAAGTCCCATGGATGAAAATCGGGACCCTGCCTTGAGTGGCTGTGAGTGCCACAATCCCAGCTGGGGGACAAGGACCCCGCTGCTGGCACATCCCCTCAGCACCAGCAGAGGACTCTGCTGCAGCAGCTTCAGCCTATTCAGCTGAAGTGTTTCCCAATTAAAAATCAGCCCAGCATGGGTTTAGCACTGCTGGGCCCAGGATCTCCCATGTACCTCCCGCCATCTCCCAAGGTCCCCCACTAGCTGAGATGTCAGATGAAAACCCCTCACCCCCTTCCTTCCAAGTTCAAAGGTGGGAGCTCGGTGGTTTGAGGGCAGCTCGAGGCTCCCCCAGGATTTAAGGGGGGTTGGGAATGGGGTTGTGACACGGTGCCTTTCCACGGTGAGTGGCAAAAGCAGAGGAGAAGGATCTGGTGGGAGAATCTCCTGCTCTCCCACCAGCAGCATCAAAGGGGGCTGCAAAACCCACCCAGGCAAGGTGGGGGCTTGGGGGTGCTGCAAAAGTGGGAGCCTCCAGCACCGAGCTGAGACCTTGCAGCTCATCTCATGAGTGAGGAGCCACAGCCAGGAAGCTTTCGGCTCGCTGGGAGGATTTGTGGAGTTGCTGTTCCTGTATAAATTAGGTTTTGGGACTTCTCTGGCTGTTCTGGATGCTTTCCTCTGCCCTTAGGAGATCAGGCAATAGGCATGAGGGTTCAAACCCTTCTCCAATCCTGGAGCATGGAAAAGTGGGATTGTGGGTATCTGTGTGCTTATATATGACACATGCATGTGTGCCTACATGTGCACAATCCAGCTGCTCCCCAAAACACACCCCAAAATGTTGGTGCTTAGCCAGGGCTTAAAACTGCAGGTGTTTGAGGAGAAATCATTTTTAAAAGAAGGTATTTTAAACTTCCAGGTTTTCCTGAGCATTTATTTGTCAGAGTCTGCAAATATTGGTATTGAAGCTGTGAAAGCCTTCAAATAAACTCCTCACAAAGCTGGGTGATTGGCGTGTTATTTCAAACACCCACTGGCTTGGTTTCTCCCTAAGAAACTGCTGCCTCGGCCCATCCATGCCGGGGAATTTCTGCAGGAATGTCGCTTTGTGGGATTTGGGAATCTCGCCCCTGTGTTTGAGCACAGCTTTGGCCTGCTGGGTGGCTTCGGGCCTGCCACCTTCCCTCACCCATCACTCAGAGTGTGAGGGACACTTTCCCAAGCCACCGCAGCCTCTGGCACGGGGGAGGGTTCTCTGGTGCCTAAAACAAAGTTTGAGCTGTTGGGTGACAATTCCTTCGGCTCCTTCTCCCTCATGTCACAATTTCCCATGAAACTCACAGGAGCTCAACAGTGCAGGGACTTTGTCCCCGTATGAAACTGGCCAACCTGATCACAAATTACTTGGAGGGGCAGACAGAACTGTTCCTCAGGAAAATCAAGGCCCAAGGCAGCAAACCAGAAGAAAAATGGAGACAGGACTAGGAAAAAGAAGTGGATGCAGCAAGTGGATGCAGCAGAAGAAAAATGGAGACAGGACTAGGAAAAAGAAGTGGATGCAGCAAGTGTTTACAGTAACAACATGGCCTGTTGCCTGCCACTGTCCCATTAAGGGTCTGCTTCCTAGAAAGGCATGATCAGGAAGGAAAAGCTCTTCACTCGGATGCTGGGAAGCTCCAGCAGAAGTGTGCATCCCTCCAGGCCATGTGGCGGATTTGTTTCCTTGGCAGGAAACCATCAGCGCTCTTAACTTTCGCTTCCTGCTCCCTGTGCTAAGGGATATTTAGAAAAAGTGGTTTGTAACCACTTGGCGTGGCTGGGTGGCTTTTTTCTGCTTGTTTCTCTGCACAACCTCTGCGCTCCCCATCAGTGGTTGTTTCTCTTCCTTCGTTCTCATTCTGGGGTTTGGGTGACTCAGTGCCGGTATGAGCTGTGCAGAGCCATTGCAGCAAAGATTTGGCAATGATGCTGTAAATCCCAGAAGCTAAACCCATCCACGTGCGAGCCTTTGGTCCCTGGGCATCGACCCCGGAGAGAGACCTCAAAACCTGGGCTGAAAATCAAGAGGGGCTCTTCCGAGGGTGCATCCTGGGATATCTAATTTAGCAATTCTGGGGCTCACAGCTATTTCTTTGGCTTTATGCTTTTGAGACTTTGTGTTTTGGCAGCTCTAAGGGCTACGAAGTTCTTGAAAAAGAGTAAGCAAAGCAAAGCTTTCTCCTCTGGTGCAGGGGGCTGTGAAGGGCTCCAGTCCCACAGAAGGGGTGACGAGTGACTGTGGCTGCCCCTTAAAGACATTGCTGGGACATCAAGTGTAAACTGATGTGAAAACAGCTTCAGGATGAAAGTGAAGGAATTCACAGAACCAGAGAGCTGGGTGGCCACAGAAAGTTTGGGCTGGAAAGGACCTTAAGGATCATCTCATTCTAACCCCCCTGCCACGGGCAGGGACACCTTGCACCAGCCCTGTCCAGCCGGGCCTTGAACACTTCCAAGGATGCACAGAGCAGTGGGTTTCCATAAAATTATATTTGCAGAGATCATCCATATCCCTTGGAAGTCCCTCTTTGAGCTGCCCAGATTATTCCTGAGCA